>JAXCGZ010015979.1:12500-36291 GCA_037179515.1 Halocaridina rubra | reverse complement strand
TATATGTCTGTAACGTGTGATATTTCAGTTATTTAATTCACTTCAAGACACAAAATATATTATCACTTGTAATACATCAAAGATTTTTCTTTAAATTCCAGGAAGAAAACAAGATATTATTTCATTTCATAGAGTTTAGTAAACCTATTAAAGCTAAAAGCAGTTGGAAACACATGGCTACGGTGGGGAGCAGGGGTGATATTTTTATGAGTGTGACACCGGGATGGACAAAGAAAATTTTGCCATCATCGGGCCCGGACACTATGACAACTTTTAATAAAATGAAAGAGAAACAGAGATAGGAGTATTGTGACTTGTCAGATGTCAATGGATAATAAGAGATGTGTAACGAATACACCAGAATATTGGGTGTTGATGTATCCATAGGAAAAGAACCGTAATGATTTGTTTTATTTTCGATATTTGAAATAAAAGTTAATATTTGAAATATTTCGTTACAAATTACAGATAAGAGGTTTTTTTTTTTTTCATTAAACATGAAAGCATTTTATTAGCATTACGCTAAAGCTACTGAAAGGTGCAGACCAAAAAGGAAGATAAAAGAAATAACTTCTTCTTTTGATAATGATATACATTAAAACTAATTATATTATCATCTGTAAATGAGATTATTTAATCAATATACTCATCTCCATTCCCCACCCCAGCTATCTGTTTCCGAGATTCATTTTTTTTTTTTTTTTTTTAGAATCTCCACCCACGGATGGATGGAACGGGTCATAGAGGACCCATAGGGTGGTCGCCAGTCGGCACAGGCCCCAACCCCCCACTGTGGTACCCAGCCACATCAGTAACCTCCCCAGTAAACAGCTTAAACTCTCTTGCCTGGACGAGGCGCGATCCCTCCACCGAGATTCTATTTAATTCTTCCGAAAGGTTCATACCTTCAATATGTTGTGCTCGTGGTAAAGAGGTTTATGCCCAATACTCCTCGTCTCTTGGGCGATGTCTTTCTCTTTTACTCATTAATTCATCATAGCTTTCTTTAAACCTATGAATGCATTTAGCATTTACTTTTTCTTTGCTTATCGCATTCCAATTAACAGTTATTCCTACGCTCCAAAACTACTCTCTTATATTACAGAGAAATTTTTATTACGTGGTGTCAAACAAGGGCATCGAGTTCGGGAACTGGACTCAAACTATGATATTCTAGTTCGGAAACTGAATGTTGGTGGGTCCCATAAGGGATTTATTCCACCTAATTTCGTTGGGGAAACCAAATTTCCGACCCCCCCCCCAGTCATTAATTTCGAAGAGTAGTCGAAATGTTCTGCTGAAAATATGATTATAAGGATCTGAAATGTGAATCTCGTGAGTTCGTGAAAAATGAAAAAAAACAATAGTTTTACAGTAGAGGAAAGGACGCATAGTCAGAGAAAGGCTGAACTGCTGTGTTCTGAAGGTTATATTTTGTAATCTATTTAATGATAAGAATCTCTCTCTCTTTCTCTCTCTCTCTATGCCACAGTACACCTCCTGTACATTATGCGACCGTCCTAATGCTAACACTCTTGACCACTATTGTCTTCAGTGCCCCACAGTGAGATATGTTTTACCACGAGGTCAGAACTTAATACAGATCTGCTCATTTTTACTTAATGATGACAACCTTGATGTTATTCTTGCTCGTTATCCTCACTTTGGTGGCCATTAATTATATTGAATTCTACATATATTTTCTGTATGTTGCTGTATAATTCTGTTTGTGCATTCTGCGTTTCTCTGAGCTTTGCTTTTGCATATAATGTACTCTATGCTGCCATACTGTGAGTTGTGTGTTAGTATGCAGCAATGTTTTATCAATATGTACACCTCCCTGTAAACCATGTTCAATTCTTGGTTTTGTATCCATTTGAAGCATTATTTGTATGAACTCATGTAATGTCTGACGCCTTGGCGCAATAAATTAATAAAATAAAATAAAATAATCTCTCTCTCTCTCTCTCTCTCTCTCTCTCTCTCTCTCTCTCTCTCTCTCTCTCTCTCTCTCTCTCTCTCTCTTCCTAAACTGCTCTTTCAAATTTTTTCGAGAATATCTTAATGACGAATTATTCTGGTGTATATAAAATTATAGCAGAAATTAGATCATTGTAACCTAATTCTTATTATTATTATTATTATTATTATTATTATTATTATTATTATTATTATTATTATTGTTGTTGTTGTTGTTGTTGTTGTATTTTTATATTATTATTATTATTATTATTATTATTATTATTATTATTATTATTATTATTATTATTATTATTATTATTATTATTACTGATTTTTTTTTTATTGATGTGTTTATGCTTTATGGGTCACTACTAATTCCCACAATGGGGGTGGGCATACAGTATGGTTGGGGAATCAAGGTTGGAAGCCTTTTCTGACGCTCGTTGGAGGGCGCGACTGCGGGTTTGTCAACTCCAAAGTCGAGTATTCTAACCACTCGGGTAACCTAGACCCCCAGATTACATACAAAAAATATAGGTTACTTTAAGGAAAACTATATACAACAAAAATATTGCCATAGTATACGATAATTCTACAGATATCCTCTTCATCATGACAACATTGATTTTTTCTCTTCAAAGTTCCTTTATGTGACATTTAATATATTGCAATATTTTGTGCATAACATCGTTCAAAGATATGCATATACATTTATGTATATAAACTATATTGAAATACTTGAGGTTACTGTATTAAAAAAAAATATATATATTTATTTCTTTATTAGATCAATTTTAACCAAAATATTAGTTCGACTGCAATCCTTCTCCATGGTCTGATTTCTTAAACAGTGTAAACCTAGGATACCATATTGTTAGTTAGCTAGACACACACATATGGATTTCATAAACGTATCTGACGCGGTTCTGTGTACGGCTAGGATCCCGCAAGGGATCCTAACTATATACAGAACCGCGTCAGATGCGATTATGAAATCCACTTGTGTGTGTCTAGCTAATTAATAATATGGTATCCTAGGTTTACACTGTGTAAGAAATCGGGTCCATGTCTCATTATCAATATACAGTGGGAATAATTCCTTTTTATAAACGGTGTGGGCGAGTCAGAGCAAAATCTTGCCTACGGAAAAAACATATAAATGAGTTGATTCTGTCTCCTTGCTCCGCCCTATTTAGTCGACTTTTAAGGAATGCAGGGGAGCACTGATTATATAATGACCTTTTTCATGTTCAGTGGTTTTCGCTAGTCATTTGTTTTTGAAGAGCGAATTTGTGTTGATGGGGAGAGTCATCTGTTAGTCGCTCTGGGAAGTAGATGAGGAAAACCGTGGCTTTCACCAGGATAACCAATCCAGCGATTCTAGCTTAATTTTCGGCTACACTTTTAGCGATTTAGCTTCAATTCCGGCTATAATTTTCTCATATAAGTAGGAACCATGAAGAGAATAACATTGTTTTTGAAGCCAATGATTACTTTTTTATGCATGTTTTTTGCTTTAATTTAAATTGCTTATAATGATAACTGGCAGACAGTGTTAATATATACAATAGTTTTGTTAGGAATTTATTATTATTATTATTATTATTATTATTATTATTATTATTATTATTATTATTATTATTATTATTATTATAATTATTATATCAATATCTCAGTCCAGGAGTTCACCTCATATTTGTCCTAAACTAAAACGAGTCTTAGTTAAAGTTTATTATTATTATTATTATTATTATTATTATTATTATTATTATTATTATTATTATTATTATTTCTCGCTGAGGGAGAAGGCAAGACTACCTCATCTATGTTCCCCTGTGTATCGTAAAAATCGACTAATTGCGGTGGAGCAAGGGGACGGGCAATCTTCTCCTCAATATATTTCCTCCGCAAAGAGTCTAAGTATTTTGTTTTGACTCAACCACCCTCCTCTTTACTAGGGGGAATATGGCTCCTTTATATGCATAGATAATAATAATAATAATAATAATAATAATAATAATAATAATAATAATAATAAAATAATAATAATAATAATAATAATAATATTAATAATAATAATAATAATAATAATAATAATAATAATAATAATAATAATAATTATTATTATTATTATTATTATTATTATCATTATTATTATTATTATTATTATTATTATTATTATTATTATTATTATTATTATTATTATTATTATCATTATTACCATTATTATTATGATTATTATTATTATTCTGGGATCGTGTTAGCGCAGTATATTCTTCCGCAAAGAGTCAAGGTATATTGTTTTGACCTGAATTCGATCCCCTCCGGGGGCGTTAGGATGGGATTCCACCTTTAAATCCCCGGCTCCAACTTATATGTGTCCGCTCCCATTCGAATGTTGATCAACAATGATACATCAAACGGTGAACAAGCTAGTATTATTATTATTATTATTGTAGTAGTAGTAGTAGTAGTAGTAGTAGTAGTAGTAGTAGTGTTTATTGGTGTTAATTACGTAGTTATTTATAAATGAATCGTGCTGGTGGAAACCAGCCCAGCTAGTTATAAAGAGCCAGGTATTAGCGACTTCATAGCGAGAATCTCACGCTCTCCCTATTGGCACTGCTATGCCAGGCATTATTGTAAACAGTGAAGTGTCAAGCGGTGTGCAGGTCGGGCGTGTGATAAACCTTCCCTAACTTTTTAAGTGAAATGTTTTGAATGAGTGTATGTGTGTGTCTGTCAATAGATGATGGAGATGGAAGATACCATTGTGACGGAGTGGTTGAAATCCCTCCACCTGGAGCAGTATTCGGAGTCCTTCATCGACAATGGCTACGATGATTTGGAGATCTGCAAGCAGATAGGGGCACCTGACCTAGACGCTATAGGAGTGGTTAATCCAGGGCACAGAAACACCCTCCTGGGAGCGGTCATGATGTTGAGGGAAGAAGGGGCAGCTTCCGTCTACTTTACCGTAGAAGAGGCGCAGATGGCATCCAGAACTCACACTCAGGAACACGTCGTGGCCCTCAGCAATCCTAGAGGTTCTAGGGGCAGGTCATCCCGATCTTCCAGAGGTTCTGGATCGACGGCCTCGACACCAGGAGATGCCCCTCCTTTGCATTCGCTCGCCATGCCCTTAGGAACTCATGCCACTAACACGACGCCTTCCAGGTATTTGGATGCTTATGAGGCGGGCAGGGCGGAATTAGTGAGATTGCCTCATACTCAGTTATCAGGATTACTCAAGGAAAGATTAGTACAAGATGCAGTCGATCTGGCAACTCATCCCTACACAACTCAGGTAAAGCATTATTATTATTATTATTATTATTATTATAGTAGTAGTAGTAGTAGTAGTGTAGTAATTAGTGTAATGAATATACAAATCATTGAAAAAATATAAAGCAAGTCAAAGAACAGCAATTTCAGTCATTAAAGAGTTTTGTAACAGAGGGTGAACTAATCTAAGTAACCTATCCAACCCTAACCAGATGTCAACAGGGTTACAACGGAACTCGCTGTATAAACTGGAGTTACAACAACAATATCATTATTTACAATGGAAGTAGTTGACTTAGGCCAAACATTGCTTACAACAGATTTAATAAATAATACTGTATATGAAGACCTACAGCATTATTTATGATAATATAGAAAATTAATATTGGTATTAATAATCCGGAAAACATGTTATGTATTATATTATGCAAACCTTGTTGTAGAAGTTAAAACTAATGTATTTAACATAAAATATGTTTTCTCTTTAAATCCTGAAGGGATACATGATGAATTTTTTTTCTGTGTTTTATATGTCGCATAAGTCCATATCTTGGGGGTGGACACCGTGTGTGGCTGAGAAATTAAGGCTGGATACCATTCTTAATGCCCTACAGTGGACTTGAGTCACAGGTCTGTCACCTCCTAAGACAAGTATTCTAACGACTGTGTTACTGCGGTTTGCTGGTACATTTTGAATTAAGCCACAAAATATTTATATGAAAATGAGAATATGTATTTTATTTTAGTCAGATCATAGCATATTACACTAGATAATATATAAATCATATAAAAAAAAGAAAGATATTCTAATTATTTTTCTTGGCGCTTTGTGTGGAGATTTATAGCTCGCGGATTGGTTGGTGCAGCGACTGCTTCTTCCCATCTACCTCCAGACTCTGGAACTCTCTTCCTCCTTCTGTCTTTCCTAATTCTTATGACCTCTCATCCTTCAAAAAGCGGATCTATCGTCATCTCAGGGCCTAGTCCTCCATATCTCTGGGTCCTCTGTACTTTGACTCTTTTTTCTGTCTGTCGTTTTCCATTGTATGTTATTACCTCATCTCTGTCTTGTCCTTAACCTTTTTCTTTTCCTTCATCTTGGTGTTTTTTCCTGCCCGGGCCTCTATTGATTAGGGCAGTTTTTGCCTGTCCCGGTGTCACACATAAAAAAGAAAAAAAATCAAACAGTTCATGTATGTACCGTAACTACGAGTATATAGCATATTGGTAACAAGCACATAAATGGCTCAGGATATCGGATGTGTACCGTAATTATAGTTAATTAAATTTAGAGAATTTTATCAGTAGGCAGTTAAATTTTGTTAAACAGTAATAACTGAGAAGTTTTTGTAAAGATGAGTTCCGTTCCTTAAAAGTGATATAACCCAAATTTCGTTGTAAATTGAAACACACCTAAATAAGCACCTATGCTAATGCAGTAGTAAAGTATCTCTACTATCTCAAATTTCACTTCCATGGTGATGACTCTCCTTTTCATTCCATCAGATGAATCTGCTTTACACTTGGGAGACATAGTACAGGCCAAAAATTATAAAAAAAGAAGCAAAATAATTTATGAGTGATGCGTTGTAACCACGAAGCATCGTAACTCGAGGACATTGTAAACCGAGAACTCCCTGTATTTGTGACACATACACTGTGCATAACCTTTAAAAAATACTTGAGTCCTATTTTTGAAGATTCCATATACTCTGCCTCCTAACATAAAACTGGTAAAGTAATGCTTGCATATCATTTATATAGAAGTTTTTGTCATTTTAATTATTAGCATTTTGATATTTATAGTGCCTTTTGTAATGAGATTATGATTTTGACATGACGGTGAGTTATTTATTGAAGGAAATTATTGATACAATATTTCATCGTGAAATTCGTATAGTCAAGAATTATTGTTCATCATTAGTTGTGATGAGTTGAGTACTTCATTGATGTTGCTCTTGGGGTTCCTCCAAGGTATTCTCTATGATATTTAGGTTGGAGCTTGTAAAGAAAAGTAACCTTAAGGTGCTAAAGGGTTATTCATATTTACAAGGCAAGTCACCTAACCTAACAATTTGTGGGGTTCAGTGGGTTACTCATCTTTACAACGTTTAATGTTATTGGAGTTTCTTTATTAAGCCTAGGCATTGTAAGATGTTCATGAAAAAGTCCAAATTGAGGTTATATTGTTTTAGTTAGGATTTTATTTAACTTGTGTACAAATGCATGAAGTAATTTTCACAGAGTGAATAAAACTGAACACTATATGAAATAATTTCTTTTCAGTGTAGTGATATGTTTGTATTATGTTCAGTTATGTATACTTAACATTTGGCAATGTATATATATTATTTTTTTAAATAATGCTACTTGTTTTGCAATAAGATCTTATAATAGGCACATTAAAAGACTTTTGGAATTTGGGATCAGGCAGTGCCTCTTAGTAATAACGTTCACCATACCACAATGCTCTTGAATATGGCTATATTTAGTCTTGAATTATGGAAGGGAAATTTATTAATCATTGCTTTTGAGCATGCTACATACGTTGTAAACCCCAGGGACTCAGTAGCATAGTAGATAATAGGCTACTTGACTTGGGAGGAGACAGACTTGCGATCGAGCTCTCTGCTGGGCGTTAGGAAGAGCATCTAGTCATAATTTCCCAGCTTCGGTCTGTCTGTGTCCACTCCCATTATGGGAATAGTAGCGACACATGAAACGTAGAAAGAAACAGTTTGTAAATTTTTGTATGATAGGAGGGGGAATTTATCTTAAAAAAGCAGTGTCTTGAGTTCTTTCATGAAGTTATTTGTAATGAAGATACCGTATATTGTAGTTTTGCCCAGCATATAGCGTGAATAACTTAATCATAATACTTCAAGTAAGGAAAGGATATTCAAGGATTTTATGGTTCCTTAATAAGATAAGAATTTTTCTTGGCAAAGCTTAATTTGTTTATAATCTACTTCGACATTGAGTTTCAGTTATACTGTATATGTTTCATGTTATGTCTATATTATAGCTATGTGTCACTTACAAGTGTAAACTACAGTATATTAGTTTCTTTGCTTTTACATATAATTGTCCCACTTCTTCAACGATTTCCAGTAATGCAATTATGAACATTCACAGTTGGACAATATTAAGAAAAAGCATTCAGAAAATTATTCCTTAAAAATACTACATAGCAACTGCTAGACTGTTATTGCATAAATTCACTTTGCATTAGAGAAAGTTTAAATATGTTACAATAATATAGGCCTGATTTAAAGTATATATAAGAGTAGTTATAAGTCATGCTGATGCTATTTTTACAAGTGTAAGGACAAATGTATTTTATTGTTTTGCAGGTTTAAAAAAAATGATATAAATGTATTAACGAGTGTACTTTACTGTTGCCCAAGTTTAAAAAATTAAGATTTGGTCATCTTTTAGAAAATTTTTCTGTGAGACTCAGTCTAAACAGGGACTTTGGGTGTCTTCTATTCCTGAATACTGTCCCAGGCAGTAGACACTTAGGAACTGACTCTAGAAATGAGACTAAACTATGCCATATTTCTTAGGCTGGGAGCTAATTAAAATTTTAATATGTAGTTTGAATTACTGTCAGATGTATACATATAATCTCTCTAAAATCATCTCCCGCTAATTTGTTTTTATATTTCTCTGGATTATGGGAATTTTGTCTTGCAAGGTACTGCAGGGGATTGTCTTGTAAACATTGCCGATTTGATGGTTGGACTTACAGACATACGAAGAAAATCCTTGGTTAAGCAGAACTTTTATGAGTAAAGCTGAAATAAAAAACAATAAACATAATTACAAATTTTGACTCAGATATCAGTTTTTTATACCTTTTGCCCTGCCTCAGTGCTTGAATATATTTAATTAAACTATTTAGTCTTGCCGCCATAAGTTAAGCGTCATTTAATTGATAATTTTAGTTTAGTTTAGGTGATACTCTTTAGCAGTTATTTTAGTCAAACAAACTTTTCTTACTCTGACTAATGTGAAAGTTACTAATGTATCAGTTACTCATTGTAGGTTTTTACAGTGAGAGCTCCAGAATGATACAAAGTGGTACAAGCCAGTTATTCCATTTAAATTATAATTACTTGTACTTAGAATTATTAACAAATATGATTTGCAATTCAACATATATCAGTCAGCTGAGTTTTTTTTAGGAAATACAGAGTTTCATCTCCTTTGTGATAACACTGGAAAATCTTATATTTTTGCCCCAAAAAGACATTAATTTTAGGTTATCACTTGCTTATACAGTGTTGCCTCACTTATCGCGGTAGTTCGGTTCCGGGACCCGCCGCGAACCAGGAAATCCGCGAAGTAGGATCCGCCTATATGTACATAGATATTTTAATATATTTTTACGTTTACACTGTATAAACCCTCCCTGCATTGTTAAAAAAACACCCTTTACATTATAAATAACAGCAAGCAACGTAAATTTTTATGAAAGTGATAGATAAAATTACAGTGAATGAGGTGACAATGACGTGACATACATATCATTTACAATTATTTTTTCGTTTATGTACTGTATAAACCCTCCCTGCACTGTTAAAAAAAACACCCTTAACATTATAGATAACAGCAAGCAACGTAAATTTTTATGAAAGTGATAGGAAAACTTACCGTGAATGTGATGATGACGTGACATACATACTCATTTACAATTATTTTTTCGTTTACGTACTGTATAAGCCCTCCCTGCACTGTTGAAAAAACACCCTTTACATTATAAATAACAGCAAGCAACGTAAATTTTTATGAAAGTGATAGATAAAATTACGGTGAATGAGGTGATAATGTCGTGACATACATACTCATTTACAATTATTTTTTCGTTTACGTACTGTATAAACCCTCCCTGAACTGTTGAAGAAACACCCTTTACATTATAAATAACAGCAAGCAACGTAAATTTTTATGAAAGTGATAGATAAAATTACGGTGAATGAGGTAATAATGACGTGACATACATACTCATTCACAATTATTTTTTCGTTTACGTACTGTATAAACCCTCCCTGAACTGTTAAAAAAATACCCTTTACATTATAAATAACAGCAAGCAACGTAAATTTTTATGAAAGTGATAGATAAAATTACCATGAATGAGGTGATGATGACGTGACATACATACTCATTTACAATTATTTTATTGTTTACGTACTGTATAAACCCTCCCTGCACTGTTAAAAAAACACCCTTTACATTATAAATAACAGCAAGCAACGTAAATTTTTATGAAAGTGATAGATAAAATTACCATGAATGAGGTGATGATGACGTGACACACATACTCATTTACAATTATTTTTTCGTTTACGAACTGTATAAACCCTCCCTGCACTGTTAAAAAAATACCCTTTACATTATAAATAACAGCACGCAACGTAAATAAAAAAAAAAATGCAAATACTGAAAATGTATTTTTTCAATATTTTAATATTTTTGCGTATACCCATAAAATAAAATAATAATTTATCCAAAAAAAACCGCGATAGAGTGAGAACGCGAACCAAGAAGCGCGAATAACCGGGGTAACACTGTATATCATCAAATTACAAAACTCAATTTTCATTTACAGTAAAAAGGTAAACGTAATATGCTATGTTCTTAAATTCTATTTTTGTCAGGGTTCATGGAAAGCTAAGTAACTCCACTGAAACCCATGTCTGTTTAGATAATCCCTTAAATTGTTAGGTTAGGTTAGGTTTGGTGACTTGCCTTGCAAAAGATGAATAACCCTCGAACACCCTGGGATTACATTTCTTTACAAGATCCTTTTTAGCTACATTTTCAGGTGTTTTGGACTATACTTTCAATATCTCAACCTTCAAGCTTTCATTGAGTGGCCCCTACATGATCAATATTATTGCGCAATATATTAAATAAATTTTATTGTTGAGTATTTTTCTCCACCCTACACGGCTCATAGTATTGTGCAATATCATCAGTCGAGCAAAGGATTTCAGAGAGACAGTAAGTATTACAGACATTGATTTTGCTCTAATAGGAATTGCCCCAGATTTCTATGAACTTTTAATTTTCGCTAATTCCTTTCTAAAGTTTGTGGTGAGCGAATTTATTTTCTTTCTTACATCATCTCTTGTAGATTCTGGGTGTTTTTATTTAAACATTTTCAACATGACATCATATGCACTTCCCTTTTTTTGTCTGTCTCTATATTCTTGCATTTAACTTGCCGCAGTACAGTTAAATCCCTGTACAGTTGTATTATTTCAAGTAGAAATGATCGGTCATCTTTCTTGCCAGCCTTATCGACGATATGAAGGCAGGAAACACAATGACAGGATATTGTGCATGTTACTCTCACACTGCTCAATATATTAGTATTGTGCAATAAAATATCAAACTCTTTTTTGATGTTGTCAATATATTTCACAATACTTCAATATTATCCCTACACTTTCAATAGTATTGTGCAATACAAAATATTGCGCAATAATATTGATTGCGTAGGGGCCGCTTTACAGAGTAATTTTCAAGGGGCTTTTTATCCTATTTATCAGAATACAGTATATACAGTAGCTTGCTACAACTAATTAAACATTCATAGCTGTTGACAGGTCTGGAAATTATTCCATCTTTATTAGCTTTTGTTCTCTGATTGACTGATAGGCTGTGTTACTCTGTCATCTATTGTTCACCACTCATTAATGACAGTCAAAAATATGCAGTTTAGTTTAGATATGATGGTATTATCAGTTTTTGTTGTGATGGGCATGTATTATTCGGTTGTCTGTTGTATACTATTTATTGATAAGGTAGAAATTGTTTTATTGTATTTGTTTAATTCGATTTGAAATCAGTATTTCATTCCATTCATCTAAGGAATAGGAGATATAGGAAGATATAATTAGCATTTTTATAGATGATTTGTACCAAATATGGAGTTGTAATGAGGCCTATTTGAGATAAAAGTCAGTTGAAGCTATCTTATAAGTATATTTGTCATATTGTACAGGGGTCCTCGATTTACAGCAGGGATCCGCTCGTGACAGCTATCGTAACCCAGATTTCAACGAATCATAAAACACCTAAATTTGAACCTAGGTCCCCCACCAATGCTAAATATAAATACTCTAAAACATAGAGAGATAATCCAAGACATAAAAATAGTAAAAGTACACTATACAGTATTACTTACCTTTACTTGTTTAATATAAGATCTAAAAATAGTATAAGTACACAACAGTATACAGTATTGCTTACCTTAACTTGTGTGGTCTGCTTGCACACTGTAAGGTGCTTTGCCATCGATGCTGGTCATCAAGCCAAAGTGCTAGCAATCTCACCATCTCGATCAAGGCCACTATGCTGCTTAGTAATCACAGTGGACGTCATAGGAGCAGAACCTTTCACATGCGTAAGAATGCAATTTTTATCCTTATTGACTGTCGAATGGGCTAACCCCAGTGAGCATCCAGTGTTCACAGCATTTTCTCCTTTTTCCGAGCATTTTACTATTTCACCTTTAATTTCCATGGTGATGGCTTTCCTTTTCTTTGCAGCACTGCCATCAGAAATATCACCACTACACTTGGGAGACATAATAAGGTTAATAACGAGCGAAACCAATTAGAGAGCAGATGAGGACAATAACAATATGACGGGCGAGAGTAAACTGAGCGCTGGTTCCTCTACATCTTCTCCATCTAATGCCACATGACGACAAACTATTTCACATGAAGTTCGTATTTATTGCTATATATTTGGTAATTTTGTAAATGAATTGAATCTGATTTCTTTAGTTAACAAATGCCTAATTAAATAAATATATTAAACCATTAACTTGGTTTATATGTATACAACAAGCCACATGACAACGTATTCGTCCACCACACTCAACAAACTATTCCCCATAAAATCGTATTTACACCTATGTGTTTGGTAATACTGTATTGTAATTAAATTCAATATAATCCTTCAAATAACGAAATTCCTGAACAAATAAATAAATAAAGCCATTAGCATTCTATATACAAATACAGCAGTGCTGCAAGCTGTGTATCTATCTGGCACGCTCACAAACTGTTCAGCGCATGGAGTTTGAAGTTTTCACACAAGCTTTGTATGTCGAAAAATTATTTTATTAATAATTTATCAATAATTTATGTGCCTTTGTTGTAATGGCGGAACACCGTAAGACGAGGATTGTGTAAACCGGGGAACCCTATACTAGTTTCCCCAGTAACTAGACAATAACTCAATCGTCAAAATAGGCATTAGCCATTTCCTAATGATATTAAAGTGTGTTTTTTTTAAGCTTTGTCCGAACAGGCTCGGTTATAGCTGCAAATGGTTGAGTGGAAGCAGATGTGTGTCACAGAGTGAATGAAGGATGTAAAGTGTTGGGTGCATTGAAAGGAGTGATGAAGAATAGAGGGTTGGAAATGAATGTTAAGAAAGGTTTGTATGAGAAAGTGGTTGTGCCAACTGTGCTGTATGGATCAGAGTTATGGGGTATGAATGTATGTGAGAGACGGAAACTAAATGTATTTGAGATGAAATGCCTGAGGAGTATGATTGGTGTATCTTGGTTGGATAGTGTTAGGAATGAAGTGGTGAGAGCAAGAACGGGTGTGAGGAGAGATTTTGCAGCCAGAGTAGATATGAATGTTCTGGGATGGTTTGGCCATGTGGAAAGGATGGATGGTGAAAGACTGGTGAAAAAGGTGATGAATGCGAGAGTTGATGGGAGAAATGCTAGAGGGAGGCCTAGGTTTGGATGGATGGATGCAGTAAGGAGAACCCTGAATGAGAGGAGGATTTATGTGAGGGAAGCAAGCAAGTGTGCTGGGAGTAGGAATGAGTGGCGAGCGATTGTGACGCAGCTCTGATGGGCATCTGCTGTTGCCACGGGGCTGCATCTTACTCGAGGTAACCCCGTGGTAGGGGCACTAGGAGGAGTTGACAGTTGTGAAGCGACACAGGTTGTGGAAGAGCCGGGAGGATGGGCTGTGGCACTCCAGCAGTGCCATCTGAACTGTCGCTAGCTCCCTCGTCATTGCCCATAGAGAAAAGTAATCCCCCTATTGTTTTCTTTCTTTGATGTCGGCTACCCCCCAATTAAAGGGGGAAACATCCAATGTAGATAGATAGATAGATTTGTCCGAACAGACTTCGATTTTCTGTACTCTCTTTCTTTTACAGGGATTGGAATTTTGTATCTCCGCCATATAATATAACGTAGTAATATTGAGATATGTGAATTTTCTCCAGATTAAGGATTTGGCATGTCGATAGTGGTGCCTCTAACAGGCTTTAATGAACTCTCTCAGTCCTATTGGATTTCTGTCGAATAAAATTAGATTTTGATTCGATTTCTGACTAAATCCTTATGCATAACCCACATTAATTGTTACTTATTATTGGAGAAGTCTGGATAAACGTTATATAATGAAAATAAATGGTAAGTAAAGTGACAAATCGTATTTTGCTTTAGTAAGCATAAAACATATCCTACATTTGAGTTATGGAAGGGAATAAACATTACCTCATGATTAAAGTTATGTTATAATTTGATTTATGACCATATCCGTACGCATAAACATAGGCCTATTTATTATTATTTATTATTGAAGGAAGGTCAAATGAACATTATATCGGGGATAAACATTAATAACAAATGATTCATCTGTTTTGCTTAGTTCGTTATTCTAAAGAAAGCGTAGGCCTAAGTAGACTAAATGTGTAGAGAATAAATGTGTCACACCTGTATTGATGGACAAGGCATAATCGGATCAGATGTTTTGACCATATTATTATTATTATTATTATGTTGTTGTTGTTATTGTTGTTTTTATTATTGTTGTTGAGAATGTTCATATAAACTGGATACTAAAATAGTCTCTTTCCTCCTCTACCACCATCACCACCTCCTTCTCCTCCACCGCCGCCTCCTCCTACTTCTTCTTCTTCTTATTATTATTATTATTATTATTATTATTATTATTATTATTATTATTATTATTATTATTATTAATGGCATGGTTAAATACCATTCGTTAATTTAATCACCTCTCCCTCTCTGGCCCTCCTACATCTCCCCCCTCTCTGAAACCCAGAATGCAATTTGCATTTGTTGCTTTAAGTAGGGCAGTGGGGTAGAAATGCATTGCATCTCTCTCTCTCTCTCTCTCCTCTCTCTCTCTCTCTCTCTCTCTCTCTCTCTCTCTCTCTCATGCGAGGGAATGTGGGAGTGTCTCCTGTTACCGCTTAGGGTGGGGGGATTTTGAGCAAGTGAAACCTCCTAGGAATACTAATAAGTCTCTCTCTCTCTCTCTCTCTCTCTCTCTCTCTCTCTCTCTCTCTCTCTCTCTCTCTCTCTCTCTCTCTCTCTCTCTCTCTCTCTCTCTCTCTCTCTCTCTCTCTCTCAAACACACGCACACCTTTTTAGTTAGGCTATGTTACCTATTTTATGTAAGCTTTCCCTTGACGATTATTTCATTATTATTATTATTATTATTATTATTATTATTATTATTATTATTATTATAATTATTATTTAGGTAGTAGCATTAGTCTGAGTGATATATAATAATAGTAATGATAAAAATAATAATTATATTATTAATATTATTATTATTATTATTATTATTATTATTATTAGGGAAGAGAAAAAAAGGTCAACACAAACATTATAAACCTGTTTTTTCGAATGAAGCAAATACAAAAAAATAACACCCGGATATGAAACACAGGCAGAGAGAGACAAGGAAACCTAACTAACGAAAACATTGTCAATATTCATAATAATAAGTAATAATAATAATAATAATAATAATTCTGCTTATTATTATTAATATTGTAGTCACCGTTGCTCAAGCGGCAGCATCCGCGACTTTGAGGCGTCAGGTCGAGGGGTTCGCACCTCGTCACGGTCTGAGGTTAGCAAGGGCATGCACTCAGGGTAACGATTACAACTACCAAAACAAGTCCTTTGCAAGAAGACAACCGTCCTAGCCCTTGGTAGAAAAGGGAGTCCGTGACGTAAAACCGGAACAAACATTATTATTATTATTATTGTTATTATTATTATTATTATTATTATTATTATTATTATTATTATTATTATTATTGTTATTATTATTATTATTATTATTATTATTAATATATAATTGTTGATAAATCAGTACTAAGTTTACCTTATCTGTTGAAGGATGTCAAGTTAAATGCCAACGAGAGCCATTGTTGTTGTTGCTGTAGATATTGGACCCTAAGTTGGAACCGGTAGTTGCGTGTAGTGCCAATGAGGCTCTTCCCACTGGCTTTGATTGACCTTTCCTGTGGGTATATTGTAAGTAGCTTAACCCAGTGATATAGAAAGAATTTTTTGTAGTTATGGTGGAGGTCACACTTATTTCACTCCTATTTATTTAAGTGACCTTTCTACTTTCTATGGCACAGTTATCTAAGGTCATTCATGTATGCATTGCAAGTCACTTGAGCCTAACCTAACCCCGTCTAATCTAACGTACCAATGTTTGGGGTTAATTAACTTTATATGGGGCTCTGGAAGTTACTTATCTTATACAAGAGCCTAAAATAGGCCGCGGATGAGGTTGGGAAGTAGAAGTAAAACGGAGAGAGACATTCAGTAGAGTATTACATGCACCACTTGTATTTCTTTTTTTTTCATTATTTATTCTAGCAAGGATTCAGTTACGTTTTAGCATATTTTATGCTACAGTTGGAAGAGGAGAATTACATATCCAAAGGCTGCAATTTCCCGTTGTAAGGAGTGGCCGAGTAAGAGCACACATTCTCCACAAATTATTATTCCTTGATCGCTCCTCTTAGCTCTTTAAGGATATTGGGCTGCCACATTTCCCCACCATCACTTTCCTGATAGCCTGTTGAAAATAGGTTATGAGTGAGGTGGGGCAGTGACAGTGAAAATGAACAGAGACATTCATGAGTGAGTGTTCATTCCCTGCTGTGAGAGTTTATAGAGAAGTTTCTAACTTCATCAAAGACCTTCTGTAGTACAATTGGTGGGGATCTGAGCGTGAAACCAGGGCACAAGCTAGGTAGGAAAGTGAGAGTGAAAATGAACGTATTTAGTTGCCCCCTGAGGAGGCAAGAATACCTCCTCTTTTTTCCTCTGAGTGTCGTAAAAGTCGTCTATATGGGGTGGAGTCATAGAACTGGAATTTTCCTCCTTTGTATTTCCCTATCAAAAAGAGTCAAGTAGCGAACTTGATGGTGTTAATTTTACAAACTTTCAGTGTATAGGCCTAAATCTACTCAAGACATTTAGTAACAACAGATTCCTTCAAATTCTTCACTTGTAAATGTGATTAGGTTACTAAATATTGGTTCACTTATACACACTCCAACATGGCAAATGGGTATGGTTGTAATTAACTAATTTGTTTACGGGGAAGAGCCATATAATAATATAGATATGAAAAAAATATCTTTACTAATTTTATTAGACTTATCAAAAAGCCTTCGACAGTGTAAACCATGAAATTCTTTTAAGTAAATGTATTAACTTAAATATTGATCCAAGCTGGTTTAGCGAGTATCTATCTAATCGTGAACAGTCCATACGTCTTAACAACATTATCTCTGTGCCAAAAAATGTATCATTTGGTGTTCCACAGGGATCAGTACTTGGTCCTATCCTCTTCTCCATTTACGTAAATGATCTATCTTCTTTCATTTCTGACTCTCTGGTCGTACAATATGCAGATGACACTCAACTACTCCTTAGTGGTGATATTAATAACCTCCCAGAGCTAACTTTAAGAGCAGAAAACACTCTGTCAAAAATTAAAACCTATTTCCAAGAAATTGGGCTGTTAATTAACGAAAGTAAAACACAGTGCATATTTATTGGTTCAAGGTTCCAAATAGCACAAATTCCAGAAAACACAACAATTAATTTTTGCGACAATATTATCACACCTAGCAAAACAGTCAAAAACCTAGGAATTCACTTTGATAACCACATGTTGTTTGATTCCCACATAGATAAAGTATGCAAAAAGGTTACAGGAACATTAATGTACTTATCACGTATAAAAGACAATTTTGAGACTACCACTCGAATAACTGTTGTTGAATCTCTAGCCCTAAGTCACATTAATTACTGCACAACTGTTTGGGGAGCTACCACTAAGACTCAGATAAACAGAATACAGAAGCTTATTAATTTTGCAGCTCGAGTTGCCCTGGGAGGAATAAGAAAATATGACCACATCACACCAGCTCTCAATAAACTTGGGTGGCTGCGGGCAGAAAATAAGGTCGCTTATGCTATTTATGTTTTTGTATTCAAAATTTTGGACCATCATCATCCTAGCTGGCTATTTGATTTAAAAACAGTCAGGGATATAAGGGGAACCAACACAAGACAGAGCAGTGAGCTCTTTATTCAGAGAACAAACACAGAAGCAGGTTCAAAGATGATCACTATCAAAGGGCCAACACTCTGGAATAATATTCCAGAGCATCTTAAAAATGCATCCTCCTTCACAGCTTTCAAAGGCTAACTATATAGTTTTCTTTTGGACAAATAGTTGCTGCTCATTATGAACTAATTATTCTCATTGTAAGGAAACAAATATGGAAATGATGCCGATAATAACGATCCTGTATCTAGTGGCATACTTACTACTTTATTATTAACATTATTGTTAACATTTTTATTACAGCATTATTATTTTCTATGAAAGCTACATTTAATTCAACTATATGTCTAACCCTCTTATTTATTAGTTTAATTACATGTCTACTTATAAGTTACTATTAATGTTGAACAACCATTGTACAAAATGGAAATAAATGTTTTGATTTGATTTGATATGCTCGTGACTCCCCGTCTCTTGGTCGGTTCCATTTTTATACTTAGTGATACTTATAATATTTGTTGTCAAAACTAGGAAAGCTGTTATCATTATGTATGTATAATTGTATGTATGTATATATGTGTATATATGTATCCATCTGTGTACTTCTGCAAACCTATGTATGTGATATTCAAATAAGCAGTATTAATTAATTTCAGTTCGTCCCTTTGTAATTTGAGACAGCGTTTGTTTATATTCGTCTTAGGCTGTGGTATTCTCTACAGAAACCAGCATCTGGATACGGGAATCACTTGTGTGTGTGTGTGTGTGTGGAGGTCTTTTCTCTGATCTTCTAATTTCCCGTGGGAGGGATTAGCGAGTTCTTAATGCCCATCCCAGGAGCCGCAGCTGCTCTTTAGGGATTGTTGTAGATATACAAGGGCCCTACGGGTCTGGGTGGACCCCATTGACCAGTGGGAGTGTAGGTTTGGTGGACCCCGTAGGAGACCCGTAGCGTAGTATCCGGAGATGAGGTGGACCCCGTAGAGCTCCGTAGGGAGGGGAATGGCTGGAACCTGCAGGTGGCACGTTGGAGAGGGGTGGTAGGTGTGTAATCTATAGGGTACCATATGGGGGAATAAGTAACCATATGGACTGGTTTCTAACGGGGTATAGGTGGGTATTCTGAGGGATATGGGAGAAGGTGAAAAAGAAGGTAGACAATAGCCAGCTAGGTTTGGCGTTTCCCAGAATAAACTCTTTTGTGTTTTAGATAAACAGAAAATAGTATTTGTCAATTACACACACACACTCATATATATATATATATATATATATATATTATATATATATATATATATATATATATATATATATATATATATATATATATATATATATATTATATATATATATAGCAGATATAAGCTATAAGGTTGGATTCCTTTTAACCTTCTGTGGTGTGTAGTTGGTAGCGCCTTGACTTAGTAATTATAAGTCCGAGGTTCGAGTCCCGGTCGGGGTAAAAATGATTCATGTTTTCACATATGTAATGTGCTTAATTGGTTATATATATATATATATATATATATATATATATATATATATATATATATATATATATATATATATATATATATATATATATATATATATATATATAATAATAATAATAATAATAATAATAATAATAATAATAATAATAAACTTGAAAGTACAATGTACTAAGGATCTCAAAATTTCTTTCAGTATATATATGTGTGTGTGTGTGTGTGTGTGTGTGTGTGTGGGGGGGGGGGATTACCTAATTGTGTTTACGGGAAAGAACCCAAAGCTCGTATCTTCCCGTCTCCTGATCGCTTCCATTTTATACTTAGTGATACTTATCATACCTGTCCTTAAAACTATGGATTGAGATAGCATTAACTACCTCCTCGCTTAGCCAATTCCAATTATCAACTACTCTTACACTGAAAAAGTATTTCCTTACATCCTGCAAAGAAGTTTTCTTACGAAGCTTCAAACTATGACCTCTAGTTCTAGAGCCAGCCATATCAAAATATCGATCCCTATCCACTCTATCATAACCATGAAGGAATTTAAAGACTGTCACTATATCCCCCCTCACTCTTCTAGCTTCGAGTGATGGTAAGTCTAATTCCCTCAGCCTCTCATCATAACTGAGATTGCGTGTTTCTGGCACCAGTTTCGTGGCATGTCTTTGAACTTTTTCAAGCTTAGCTATGTGCTTTTTCAAGTGCGGACTCCAAAAGGGGGCTGCATATTCGAGTTTTGGCCTCACATAGGTTACATAATATTTCTGAACATTTCCTTGCCTGCTGGCTAGTACAGTGGTAACGCGCTGGCTTCGCATTCACGAGGTCGAAAGATCGGTCCCCGTCCAAGACCGAGAGTTTAAGCTGTTTACTGGCAGGAACTGCTGTGGGTGGACATCACAGTGGGGGGTTGGGGCTTGTCCTGGCTGACGAATACCCATTGTAAAATGGAAATAAAGTTTATTATTATTATTATTGTCCATGTGCCTGAAGGCTACCCTTACATTTGATAAGAATGCATATGCTGCCCTTACTATGCCACTTATATGTATTTCTGGAGACAAATCTGCCAGTATGTTTACTCCTAGATCTCTCTCATTTTCTGTCTCTTGAAGTTGTACTCCAGCCACCGAGTAGTCAAGCTTGGGCCTTCTTGCACTTGTACCCATTCTCATTACCTTATATTTTGAAGTATTGAATTTCATTAGCCACTTTTCTGACCACTCATGCAGATTATTTAGATCCTCCTGAAGTGTGTGTGTGTGTGTGTGTGTGTGTGGGGGATTACCTAATTGTGTTTACGGGAAAGAGCCCAAAGCTCGTATCTTCCCGTCTCCTCATCGCTTCCATTTTATACCTAGTGATACTTATCATACCTGTCCTTAAAACTATGGATTGAGATAGCATTAACTACCTCCTCGCTTAGCCAATTCCAATTATCAACTACTCTTACACTGAAAAAGTATTTCCTTACATCCTGCAAAGAAGTTTTCTTACGAAGCTTCAAACTATGACCTCTAGTTCTAGAGCCAGCCATATCAAAATATCGATCCCTATCCACTCAATCATAACCATGAAGGAATTTAAAGACTGTCACTATATCCCCCCCTCACTTCTAGCTTCGAGTGATGGTAAGTCTAATTCCCTCAGCCTCTCATCATAACTGAGATTGCGTGTTTCTGGCACCAGTTTCGTGGCATGTCTTTGAACTTTTTCAAGCTTAGCTATGTGCTTTTTCAAGTGCGGATTCCAAAAGGGGGCTGCATATTCGAGTTTTGGCCTCACATAGGTTACATAATATTTCTGAACATTTCCTTGTCCATGTGCCTGAAGGCTACCCTTACATTTGATAAGAATGCATATGCTGCCCTTACTATGCCACTTATATGTATTTCTGGAGACAAATCTGCCAGTATGTTTACTCCTAGATCTCTCTCATTTTCTGTCTCTTGAAGTTGTACTCCAGCCACCGAGTAGTCAAGCTTGGGCCTTCTTGCACTTGTACCCATTCTCATTACCTTATATTTTGAAGTATTGAATTTCATTAGCCACTTTTCTGACCACTCATGCATATTATTTAGATCCTCCTGAAGTGTGTGTGTGTGTGTGTGTGTGTGTGTGTGTGTGTGTGTGTGTGTGTGAT
The DNA here is from genome assembly GCA_037179515.1 of Halocaridina rubra. NCBI lineage: Eukaryota > Metazoa > Arthropoda > Malacostraca > Decapoda > Atyidae > Halocaridina > Halocaridina rubra. The sequence goes on along the minus strand of JAXCGZ010015979.1, from coordinate 13,996 downwards.
TACCTAATTGTGATTACCTAATTGTGTTTACGGGAAAGAGCCCAAAGCTCGTATCTTCCCGTCTCCTGATCGCTTCCATTTTAGACTTAGTGATACTTATCGTACCTGTCCTTAAAACTATGGATTGAGATAGCATTAACTACCTCCTCGCTTAGCCAATTCCAATTATCAACTACTCTTACACTGAAAAAGTATTTCCTTACATCCTGCAAAGAAGTTTTCTTACGAAGCTTCAAACTATGACCTCTAGTTCTAGAGCCAGCCATATCGAAATATCGATCCCTATCCACTCTATCATAACCATGAAGGAATTTAAAGACTGTCACCATATCCCCCCTTACTCTTCTAGCTTCGAGTGATGGCAAGTCTAATTCCCTCAGCCTCTCATCATAACCGAGATTGCGTATTTCTGGCACCAGTTTCGTGGCATGTCTTTGAACTTTTTCAAGCTTAGCTATGTGCTTTTTCAAGTGCGGATTCCAAAAGGGGGCTGCATATTCGAGTTTTGGCCTCACATAGGTTACATAAATATTTCTGTGTGTGTGTGTGTGTGTGTGTGTGTGTGTATGTGTGTGTGTGTGTGTGTGCATCATAGAACAGCATTATTTGACTTACACGCACACACCCACACCTTATACATATATTTTCATATATGTGGGTATATGTACGCTTAACTCGGGAAACGTATCACTGCATACATACACGCACACTTATTCACACACAAATCCGCGAATAGCATACATTTTCCTATGTGTGGATTTGTGTACTCATAGCTGGGTAAGTGTAACAATGCATGTACACACACTCACACGCATACACACACTCACCTTATGCATACATTATGCTATGTTGGGGGGGGGGGTAAGCTTAGCTGGGTAAACGTAACAGTGCTTCCTTGGTTATGAGATGTTTACATTAACGATTGATCTCTAATTCCCCTCCCCCCCTCCTCAGATGTTCCAAGTGAGGGAATATTATTATTATTATTATTATTATTATTATTATTATTATTATTATTATTATTATTATTATTGTTACTATTACTATTTTATCTTCTTCATTTTCATCTTTTTTTTCTTTCTCTTCTTCTTCTTCATGTTATTATTATTATTATTATTATTATTATTATTATTATTATTATTATTATTATTATCATTTCCATTATTATTATTGTTATTACTACTAGTACTACTACTACTTCTACTACTACTACGACTGACAGCTTCGGGACTGGGCATCATAGTCTCTGTATAAACCCGAGCTCTTAAAGATTTTTAGCCACTATTGGTCTCGCACATCCAATGAAGAGAGAGAGAGAGAGAGAGAGAGAGAGAGAGAGAGAGAGAGAGAGAGAGATTGCATGCTATATTTAGTAACAATATGCAAGCAAGTGTATTTGTGTGTAAGAGAGAGAGAGAGAGAGAGGAGAGAGAGAGAGAGAGAGAGAGAGAGAGAGAGAGAGAGAGAGAGAGAGAGAGAGAGAGAGAGAGGATTGA
>JAXCGZ010015979.1:0-2500 GCA_037179515.1 Halocaridina rubra | reverse complement strand
ATATGTCTTCTTTTTTTCATCTATGGTAACTACTTTTATTACCTGTAGTTCTTAGTCATGTTTCAGTCATTAACTACTTGAACTATGTCTCTTAATCATGTTCCTGCTCTAACTTTATTTTCATAATAAAATCCAATCTCAGCCCTTTCACAAATAGGCCCGAAGTTCCTTTTTCATGGTTGTTGAAACCATGGTTATTCTCCACTTACTACCATAGCCAAATTTCATTGTTATGTGTCAATCATGGTGACTCCTCTTCCAACCATATCCAAGTTAACTTGTTTTTCCAAGCTGTCTCGAGCATCCTTTCTTTGTTAAAGGAGTCTTCCAGGGGCTGCTGGATTCAAGCTTCTCAGTCTTGTTCCAGTCATGAGGGCCATTTTGTGATCATAGTTAAGCTTTCTGCAGTCCTTGTTCACGCTGACCTGAATATTTTTTAGATGGATTTATGATAGCTTTCTATTTCATTATCATTGCCAAGTTTCATAGACATGTTCCAGTCATGTTAGCTTCTCCTTTGACCTTATTAAAACTTCCCTGTGCTTTTTACAAGCAAACCTGCGCTTCCTTTTCTTGCTTAATGTAAGCATGGAACTCTCCTTCTTGTTCCAGAGACAGGTTTCTTGGACATGTTCTAGTCATGAAGTTCCAGGAACTGGTGTTTTTGAGTTTCTTCTTCATGTTCCAGTCATGAGTTCCTTTCGCAATATCACTAAATATTTTAGTACTCAATAAAAAAACACATGTTCGAGGTCCATTTTCTTGTTTAAGGAAGCCATTAAACCTGAACCAAGATTGCTAATCGTGTTCTAGAGTGTGTCATTGTTTTACTACAAGATCCAAGTGTCTTAAACATGTTTTTGTAAAGGTGCGTCCACACCGGCAACATGCAGTCGGAAACAACTTGTAAACATTGACCTAAACATCGCATTCGACATCTACAGACACCAGTAGTACCAACATATCACTTACAGAGCCATACCAACATATCACTTACAGAGCCATACCAACATATCGACACCATCGTATCAGTAGCAACACAAACATTGTTGCGTCCACTGTTGTCAATTTTGTTGTTGATATGTTTTGTTGCCGGTGTGGACGCACCTTAATGATAGATCCTTTTACTAGCAAATTCAAATTTCCTACTAGCAGAGCAAAATTTCTTAATCGTGTTCCTGTCGTGTAAGATCCTACTGCTAGCAGCGCCGAGTCTGCTAGCCGTGTTTCAGTCATGGTAGATCCTATTACTAGATTGGTAAAATTTCCTAATATGTTTCAATCATGGTATGTCCTGTTAATTAGAGAACCAAGTTTCCTGATTATATTCCAATCGTGATAGGTTTTAATACTAACAGAGACAAATCTCCTTATCCTGTATCAGGCATAGAAGGTCCTTTTACTACCAAAGCCAAGTTTCTAAATCATGTTTCAGGCGTGTTAAATCCTTTTGCATTCAGATCCAACCTTTCAAGTCCTTTTGCAACCAAGTCACGAATGTTTTTACCTTGTTTGATACAGCCATTGAAGCCCACCCTTTCTTTTACTCCCTGAGCTAAGTTTCCCAGTCATGTTCCAGCTACTCCTTACACAACCAGATCTGTGAATGTGATTCCTCCTCATGTTTTGTTACATCCTTGTTGAGACTGCTGCACGTGACTTCTGTCTTTCCGAACTGTTGTCTATTGATTATTCGTGTCTTGGAATTCAAAACGTGTTGCGTTTGCTAGATAGGCGAGTAGGGAGCTGTTGTTGTCTCAAGTGTTCCGGTCCAGTTTTACTTCACGGACCCCCTTTTCTACCAAGGGCTAGGACGGTTGCCGTTTTGCGAAGGACTCGTTTAGGCAGATGTAATCGTTACCCTGAGTGCATGTCCTTGCTAACCTCAGACCGTGTCGGGGCGCGAACCGTCGACCTGCCGCTTCAGAGTCGCGGACGCTACCGCTGGAGCCACGGTGACTACTGTTGTCGTCTCAAGTGTTATACATATATTTGTGTGTTTTTTTTTTTTTTTTTTATGGAAGTGGCGATATTGATTACCCCAAACTGAAGAAGGTGAAGAATATACTCAGGAGTTGTGGTATTGATTTTGGAAGTTACTCTGGAAAGTTTGGAATTAGATTTTAATGCCCTTTTAGATTGTCTCCTAGATGGAATGACTGTATTTGTTCTCAGATATTGATTACAAAACTAGGTCCTTGAAGCTGGTCGAACTGGTTATAAGGGGAAGAGAGAGAGAGAGAGAGAGAGAGAGAGAGAGAGAGAGAGAGAGAGAGAGAGAGAGGAGAGAGAGAGAGAGAGGAGAGAGAGAGAGAGAGACTTTTCAGACAATTGTGTTATTTGACTGCATATGTTGTGGGTTTTGTATGTGTGTGTGTGTGCGCGCGCGCTTGTAGGTAATTGCAGGTGTTTTATATAAATATCTTGACATTATGTTGTAATTATGAAGAGCACGTGGAGACTCTCCAGGTAAGTGGGTTCTCTTGCAGTAATTACGGCC
>JAXCGZ010015978.1:0-36331 GCA_037179515.1 Halocaridina rubra | reverse complement strand
ATAAGTTGTGATAAATAGCTTACAGCGAGGCAACACCTAACTTGTACTTTATCAGAAAACATTCATACTGAAGGATTACATCTGCCAAAACAAGTCCTTCGCAAGAAGGCAAGCGTCCTAACCCTTGGTAGAAAAGGGAGTCTGTGACGTAAAACCGGAACAACAACAACATTCATACTGATGGCATGTTAGACAGTTAGATATCTGATGAAATCTGTAAAAATCAATCCAGCCATTAGAATGCTGTCACATATAGCATCTGGTCCACTTACAATAAAAGGAGACATAAAAGAGAAACTTAAGTGACTGCACCTAGGAAAAAGAATACCCATTGACATGACGAAACTACCAAGAATGGAACTGACTGCCTATCCTTGTGTCTTTTGAGGTTACAAGGAAGAAAGCAGTGAAAACTCAGGGACGATGTAGCCCCTCAGGAATAAACTCTTGCCACTTTAAAGCAATCTTAAGTAAAAAGAAATCTAGATCAGCTGAAGCAGATACTTGTAAGGTTCTTGCAAGTTTGACAAGAAAACTTGCAACAAGTGAATGCTAACAAGTAGAAGATCTGATAGCATGCATACTGGTACCTCTAAATAAGAATTCTGAATAAACCAGGCCAACTTGAACTTGAGAAATCCTGAAAAAAATTACAGAGAACACCATACTGGATAAAATGAAACACAATGTTTGAAATGCTTCAGGGAATTTACATGTAAGTGCTGGACTTCAAGCAAGCGGAGAAGCTATTCATAATAGGACGAAAATCTCTGAAGAGGGAAATCTAGATGCTGTCCTCCATGAGGAGGCAACATATACTTTCAACTCAAAAGAAAAGTAAAGTTTCCTACGATATGTCCTATTTTTGCACAATATGCAAGGAACACCTATGGAAACCATGCATCGCATTATATCAAAGGAGGAATTAAAAACTAAAACAATAAATAGCTGAAGATACAACACACTGTGACCCAGTTGCCACGGCCATGCATGCGATAAGTCTTTCAACTCTTCTCAGCAAAATCATATACAGGAATACTAGCATCAAACATGCCTATATACATGATCTCTGAGGCCTGGAATTGTTGATATTATAGAGGAGTGGTGGAACAGAATCAAAGATAAAAGGCTGGATTTGAATATTACCCAATTCATGTAATACATACTTTTGAGTCTACAAATAGTGAAATAACTGTTTAGGAGCATTTATTGCATCACAAAATCCAGCGCTAAGCTTGTCCAAGCAAACTCCGAACTATGAGGATCGCACTGTCTATGAATTTGGTCTGAACAAAATAATGGACCTCCAACATCCGTCACTGAAGATCAACTAAAACCACGAAATTATAGCATTATATATCAATTAATTCCAGTTCTGTAAAATAAATAAATAAATAAATAAAAATCTGACGCTAAGGGAACACTTTAATTTAATCAAGCATAGAATGTCTGGGTCTAATAAACCCAGCATAAAGAGCCTCCTAAAATTCCACATGACTGATTCAATCTTTGTGAGTTAATATTCAAGCATAAAACACATCACCATAAGTGAGTGATTATGGAATCAAGAAATCAAATTGCCAAAAGTCATAATAGTGAGCAGAAGAAATAATTTCATGAACTGCTGCTACAAGTATCTCTTAAAATGAAAATATAGATTCAAACGGCTCAAGAGGTTGGAGCCTCCAATATTTTTATCAATAACAGCCAAAAGGCTTCAGTTTTAATAAATGGCTCAAGAGGTTGGAGCAGCCAATATTTTTATCAATAACAGCAAAAGGCTTCAGTTTTAATAAATGGCTCAGGAGGTTGGAGCATCCAATATTTTTATCAATAACAGCTAAAGGCTTCAGTTTTAATAAATGGCTTAGGAGGTTGGAGCAGCCAAGTATTTTATCAATAACAGCAAAAGGCTTCAGTTTTAATAAATGGCTCAAGAGGCTTGTTTTAATAAATGGCTCAGGAGGGTAGAGCCTCCAATATTTTGTTGATTGTTTTAATAAACAATAATTAACAGATGCCCCTGCTTTGTGCTACGGATGGCCAACTGAGGGTTTACCCAACACATGCCCATACATATATTCTTATGATGAAGAGCTTGCTTGGTATGCCCAACTGGAGAATTCATGTGTATAAGACATGCGGAAGTACAGGATATAAATGATGTTCCGGTTTTACGTCACGGACTCCCTTTTCTACTAAGGGCTAGGACGGGTGCCTTTTTTTATGATTGTGATACCAGGACAGGCAAAATAATAATAATAATAATAATCTACCCTCATCAAGCCTGGGCACGAAGAAAACATAAAGAGAAAAAGAGATGGGCAGTATTGTGACTTGTCAAATGTGAAGGGATAATAAGACATATGTAACGAATATCCGAGAATATTCGGTGTTGAGGTAGGCATAGAAAGAGAACCGTAACTGAAGGAAGACTTAACATCGAACTGTTCTGGACAGTCTTATTAAAGTCCACAAGACCCTTCAGCTGTAGTATCACAACGGGCGATTGGTGCCATGGGCCAATTGCGAAGGACTTGTTTTGGCAGATGTAGTCGTTACCCTGAGTGCATGCCCTTGCTAACCTCAGACCGTGACGGGGCGCGAACCCTCGATCTGACGCCTCAAAATCGCGAACGCTACCGCTTGAGCCACGGTGACTACACAGGATATAAATGATAATGTACTAAAAAAGGTTTGCAATTATGTACCAGTTAAGCCTGTCCTTCAACCACTTACTTGAGAGGTAGGTCTCACGGGACATCTAACAAGTCCAATAAGGCAAGAAGTGAAATAAATGCCAGAGGACTCTGGTCAAGACATCAGAAGTCTTTCTTTGATATTATAATTTTTAATACACTGACCCAAAGATATTGTCATTGTAGTCACCGTGGCTCAAGCGGTAGCATCCGCAACTCTGAGGCGTCAGGTCGAGGGTTCGCGCCCCGTCACCGTCTGAGGTTAGCAAGGGCATGCACTCAAGGTAACGATTACATCTGCCAAAACAAGTCCTTCGCAAGAAGGCAACCGACCTAGCCCTTGGTAGAAAAGGGAGCCCGTGACGTAAAACCGGAATAACAGGAACCGGAACCCAAAGATATTGCCATGGAGCAATTAAAACTGTTCACAAAAAGAACGAAAGGGATAATATATTGCAGTACTATGAGCGAATCTCCCACACTGAACAAGGTTTTACTAATTTAGTGCTTATAACACCATGGTATAATAAGTTTTAAAATAACATAATCCAGACAAAATCTCATCTGAAGCAATAACAAAATCTTGTTGACTGAACCCAAACAAGATATTACGCGCCCATAAAATGAACGAGAACTCTAGGGTTTTGAAATTCAACTCGTTTTGCAGATTTTCCACAAGTGATGCCATAAAGATCCTTAAATAAAGACAACACAAGAATGCAAAACTCTTTTAACATTTTCGCTATGTAAAAAAAATATATATATATATATTATTATATATATATATATATATATATATATATATATATATATATAAAACCATTATAATTATTATCATTAAGTGTGTGTACGCGTATGTGCGCGTAATTGCACGTGCGTGTGAGTATTTATTCCAAGAAAGACTTCTCAAAAAATAACACAATATCATGGTGACCTAAAAGAAAAATTAAACAAAATTGAGTTAAAAGAGTACATTAAATTGAACGACGAAAGCCAGATCTTGAAAAATACAGTACTTAATGTTAAATATGTCTTCTTTTTAACAAAAGTTAATGTATAGTTAATCGTTAGAGATACGCGTCAATATCTCTTTTTAACTTGTCAAAGATGTTAATGAATGGATTAACATCTTTCCATAGAAGTAAAAAAAAACTACATTTCAACCTTGGTTTTGATAATTATATTTTTTTAACATCACAAAAAATACATTATTTTCTATACAACTCTTTATTTTACAGAGGAATTTTTTAATGAAATTAAACCATCCCGTTCTCTCTCTCTCTCTCTCTCTCCCCTCTCTCTCTCTCTCACACACACACACACATATTCGTTGCGTGAGTGTGCGTGCGTGCGTGTGTATTTGTGTGCAATATAAACCCATTAAGGAATGTGAAAACATGAAACATACTTCAGCCACTAATCAGGCTTTAAACCTAGGGCACGCGCTACTGACTGTACCGCAGCGGGTATAAAATAAGTAGGCAACCTCTGTGCCGTCTGCTAGAGGAAGGGAATGAGCACTTATTCCTGAACGACTCTGGCCTTTTTACTCCAAATTGTTTTATCTATTCTATCTATCTTGGCTGTTTCCCCCTTTAATTGGGGGGTAGCCGATATAAAAAAAAACAATACGGGGATTACTTTGCTCTATGAGCAATGACGAGGGAGCTAGCGACCGTTCAGATGGCTCTGCTGGAGTGCCACAGCCCATCCTCCAGGCTCTTCCACAACCTGTGTCGCTTCACAACTGCCAACTCCCTTACTGCCCCTGCCACAGGGCTACCTCAGTGTAAGATGCAGCCCCGTGGTAACAGCAGATGCCTATCAGAGCTGTGTCACAATCGCTCGCTACTCATTCCTATTCTTAGCACGATCGTTTGCTTCCCTCACATCCATCCTCCTATCATTCAAAATTGTTCCAAATTGTTAAACTCACTTAGGGCTAGTTTGCATATTGAAGTCCTTGTTCTATGGGCTTTACAGTGGCAAAAGGCACCATTCTCACGCATAAAAACATTGTAGTTCTGCCCTGGAAACGTTTTCAATCTACATCGCTCTTGACTTACCAGAAATGGGCATTAGGGGCTACGGACTGTGCCACAGAATGTCTAAAAGATGTGGGCACGTCGATGGACTTTTACTTTTATTAATATAATGATTTTACTTTCAAAAACTCTACGGAGTCAGTCAGCCATATTGAATTTCCTCTTTGAGTCTATAGTTCTTTCTAAATAAAATGGAAAGAAATCTATTAATTACTACTAATATATATATAATATATATATATATATATATATATATATATATATATATATATATATATATATATATATATATATATATCACAATGAGTGGTGAAAGAGCATTTAAAATTACAGCTTACTAATATATGGATACTGAACCAAGAATAGAATACAAAGTCTTTCCCTTAAAAATATAGACAACACTCTGAGGGCATATATAAGCATAGTTACCAAATAAGGCAAAAAGTCATTGGCTCATAAGACACTAAACTCTAATGTATATATATATATGTGTGTGTGTGTGTGTGTGTGTGTGTGTGTGTGTGTGTGTGTGTGTGTGTGTGTGTGTGTGTGTGTGTGTGTGTGTGTGGATGGTTGTGGCTACGTTAGGAAACTGATAGAAATTTTGAGATCCTTAGTACTTTCGAGTATATTTATATATTATTCGTCTTCAGAGGTATCTAATTCATAGAAATGAAAGAAGCTTTTTTTTTTTTAATAGATTTTCTACCCAAGGATGGGTGGAACGGGTCATGGAAGACCCGTAGGGCGGGCGTAAGCCGGCACAGGCCCCAACCACTTACTGTAGTGACCAGCCACAGCAGTAACCTCCCAAATAACCAGCTTAAACTCTCTTGCCTGGACGAGGCGCAATCCGTCGACCTCGCAAATGCGAGGCCAGCACGTTACCACTGTACTAGCCAGGAGGCTAGAAGCGATATATGTATGTATGTATGTATATATATATATATATATATATATATATATATATATATATATATATATATATATATGGGGAATCTGTAATATGATCATATATATATGGTTGGGGATATCTGTATATATGAACATATATATATATATATATATATATATATATATATATATATATACATATACTGAGACAGGAGAAAAAGGAAAAAAATAGCAACTCAACAAAGGAAAATGACTGTTGGCAACATCTTAAAACCAGGTGGAAAGTTAAATATTTCCTGCCATGGGCATAGTTAGGAAAGGGGTCAGTGTTGAGATTAACTAGAGTGTGCGTAAGTAACAGGTGGAGTAAATAAAGGAATGGTCTTTGGTAGAAGGAAACGAAAATAATAAAAATGAAAAATTATAATAATAGTATCAAAAACAATAAAAATAATAATAATAATAATAATAATAATAATAATAATAATAATAATAATAATGATAATATACAGTATTAATAATAATAATAATAATAATAATAATAATAATAATAATAATAATAACAGTAATAATAATAATAATAATAATAATAATACTAATAATAATAATAATAATAACAATCAAATAATAGCTTGCTGTTCTTAGATATTTTGTTGCATAGAGAACCTTTTTCGTGAAATTTGATATTTTTAGAAACCTCACAAATAATCTATCATGTTTTCATTAATATTCTGATTATGATCATAAAATAAAGAAATATAATCTTTCTACAATGTTTCTACGAGCTTTACATATTGTAAGCCACGAATTTCTTAATGCTGTGATTGAAAATATCACTGATATTGGAAAAAATCATTGTTATCCCAAATGGTTCTTAAATAGCTGTTTCGGTGCTGCCTAACGTATATTTCAAAGACTATCCAGCCCCGATAATGTCGTTTGGAATATATTAATAATACCTTAGTTATTCCCCACTTCCAGGGATGTCAAAGTTTAGTCAAGTCTCTAAGAACACTAAATATCAGTTTAGTTTTCAAATACGAAGATACTTTTCGGAATATGTTGATTAAAATTTGTTCCAATTCCACTTCTAATATTATATATAAGATGCCATGTACAGATTGTGATAAGAACTATGTTGGTCAGACGAGCAAAGCTTTAGGTTTTCGTATCAACCAACATCAATATGATGCTTGAAACTGTCAGTTGTCCAGTGCCTTGATCAAGCATTATGCTGACTGCAATCACCATATTAACTGCAACAATGATTCTACTTTAGCTGTTTTGTTATTTTAGATTCACCCAAAGATGAGTGGAACGGGTCATGGAGGACCCGTAGGTCGGTCACCAACAGGCACAGGCCCAAGCCCCCCCACTGTGGTGCCAAGCCACAGCAGCAACCACCCCAGTAAATAGCTTAAACTCTCTTGCCTGGACGAGGAGCGATCAGTCGACCTCGCGAATGCAAGGCCAGCACGCTACCACTGTACTAGCCAGGAGGCTCTATTTTAGCAAGAAGAAAGGATATTATTACCAGAAACATCTTGGAATCTGCACTGATTAACTTAACTGAACACAGAAATAAAGACTAAAGTCATGGTTTATTTGTAATTGATCCCATATTATCAAGTATGCTTCATTCAAGCTTGAAAAAAAGTAATTTTGGAAATAACATAATATTCCTGTTTATGTACAATTAGTTTTGCATTATTACTATTTTAGTTACTATTAATTGTTTCTACAATAATAATATATAATAATAATAATTACCGTTATTGTACGATGATTAATATTATTACATTATTACTATCATTATTCTATTATTGTAGTAGCAGTAGTGATAGTATTTTTAAAAATATCATTATTACTGTTATTATTATAATTTTTATTATTGTTATTATTATTATTATTATTATTATTATTATTATTAGTAGTAGTAGTAGTAGTAGTAGTAGTAGTAGTAGTAGTAGTAGTAGCAGCAGCAGCAGCAGCAGCAGCAGTAGTAGTAGTAGTAGTAGTAGTAGTAGTAGTAGTAGTAGTAGTAGTAGTATATAAATTTCCTTAACGTATCTGTAACCATCCACATTTACGTAATAACGAGCTTCTCATGAAAATAAAATCATATATATATATATATATATATATATATATATATATATATATATATATATATATATATTTTTTTTTTTTTTTTTACGTCACGGACTCCCTTTTCTACCAAGGGCTAGGACGGTTGCCTTCCTGCGAAGTACTTGTTTTGGCAGATGTAATCGTTACCCTGAGTACATGCTCTTGCTAACCTCAGACAGTGACGGGGCGCGAACCCTCGACCTGACGCCTCAAAGTCGCGGACGCTACCGCTTGAGCCACGGTGACTATATATATATATATATATATATATATATATATATATATATATATATATATATATATATATATATATATATATATATATGTATATATATACATATATATATATATATATATATATATATATATATATATATATATATATATATATATATATATATATGTGTGTGTGTGTGTGTGTGTGTGTGTGTGTGTGTGTATATATATATATATAGTATATATATATATATATATATATATATATATATATATATATATATATATATATATATATATATATATATATATATATATATATATATATATATATATATATATATATATGTGTGTGTGTGTGTGTGTGTGTGTGTGTATATATATATATATATATATATATATATATATATATATATATATATATATATATATATATATATATATATATATATATATTCATCATCATTAAACATAGATATAAAAAAAAAATCGAACTAACCCACAGACAATCCATCATTGAACTTCAGGCACTATCAGACATATGACAATCTCTCTCTCTCTCTCTCTCTCTCTCTCTCTCTCTCTCCCCCCCCCCCCCCCCCCCCATATATACATACACTATATATATATATATATATATATATATATATATATATATATATATATATATATATATATAAAACATCCATATAGTCGATCTGCACCACTCGTATCTGCTGATAACGTCTGTCACTGAAGTTGGATCGCCCATAAATTGATAGTTCAGTAACATCAGTCAGTCCCTTGTTAGTCAAGAAAAATGGAATCCACATTCCATTTATTATATGACTATTAGAAGAAGTCAAATTGTGAAATGAATTCTATTTCCCAAGAGACAAATATTTAAATAACTGCTGTTTAAGAATCAAACTTTGCCAAGATTTCTCACAAAGTAATTTTGATAAGTAGTCTGCAAAAAGCTATCTGTCACTAAAAATGTAACATTAGCAATGGCACCATTAGAAACAAATGGATGGTTGTCTAGAGAGACCCTTGTTCCAGTTTTACGTCACGGACCCCCTTTTCTACCAAGGGCTAGGACGGTTGCCTTCTTGCGAAGGACTTGTTTTGGCAGATGTAATCGTTACCCTGAGCGCATGCCCTTGCTAACCTCAGACCGTGATGGGGCAAGAACCATCGACCTGACGCCTCAAAGTCGTGGACGCTACCGCCTGAGCCACGGTGACAACCTATGCTATACATTGCTTAATAACAATTATTCACCCATCAATGAGACACTGAATAGAGCCTTTGGTACAGTGGAACTATCAAAACAATACTTGAGATTTTACGATGATGATTTTTTTTAATGTTGTTCTCCTTACTATCTCCCGTTGTTACTACTCATTCTGTCGTTGATCCATCCATAACAGCTTTTTTGTTTTTGTTTTTGCAGTTCTTATGGAAGAAGAAGAAGAAGAAGAAGAAGAAGAAGAAGAAGAAGAAGAAGAAGAAGAAGAAGAAGAAGAAGAAGAAGAAGAAGAAGAAGAAGAAGAAGGGGCAGGAGGAGGAGGAGGAGGGGGGGGAGGAGGAGGGGGGAGGAGGGGGAGGAGGAGGGGGAGGAGGAGGGGAGGAGGAGGATGCTTTCCATAGCTTAATAACAATTATTCACCCATTCTATTTGTAAGTTCTTTTAACATTTGGAAGGTAATAGCTAGGTGACAGACGGTCAAGCCTTGAATATTTAAAAGAGGTTTCTGGTCTCTTATCCACGACACTTTGGTACATATGTGAATTCATGCCTCATCACACTTCTTGGCTATCTTGTAAAACACTGATTCCACAGAACAGCTTGAAGAATACCTCAATTACATCCTAGGAGATCCTCTTTATGAGAAGACAATTATATCCGGTCTGAATCGTCTTTTGAACATATGGCATGATCCTCATCCATATATCTGGTCTGAATCGTCTCATGAACATAACATGGCATGCTCCCCATCCATATATCCGGTCTGAATCGTCTTATGGACATAACATGGCATGATCCTCATCCATATATCCGGTCTGAATCGTCTTATGAACATAACATGGCATGATCCTCTTCCATATATTCGGTATGAATCGTCTTATGAACATAACATGGCATGACCCTCATCCATATATTCGGTCTGAATCGTCTTATGAACATAACATGGCATGATCCTCATCCATATATCCGGTCTGAATCGTCTTATGAACATAAGATGGCATGATCCTCATCCATATATCCGGTCTGAATCAAGTCTTATGAACATAACATGGTATGATACTCATCCATAGAATTTACACACGTTGGGTACACCCTCAACTGCCCAGCCACACTGCAAAGCAATGACATCAGTATATTTATGTTTATTACCACTGAAGCCTTTAGCCTTGATTAGTAAATATAGGTTAAAGCAATCAGAGGTTCCAACCTCCAAACCCATTAAGCCTTTCTCTGCATTTAAGAAAATACTTGTGGTATGAGTCTTTGAAGTTATTTAACCTGCTGACTATGACAAGTTTTGGAGTTTGGAGATTTGCTTTCTTCTAGCCTCCTGGCTAGTACAGTGGTAACGCGCTGGCCTCGCATTCGCGAGTTAGACGGATCGCCCCTAGTCCAGGCAAGAGGGCTTAAGCTGTTTACTGGGGAGGTTACTGCTGTGGCAGATTTGGTATTCCGAAGGTGCTCTTTTTGCAGCTACCTAAAAGCATCAGTGCACGTGTGTTCTTTTCACAGAGTTGGAAGAAATTAACTTCAAATACTGTTTTCAAATGACGGTAGTTGATTTGCACCATAAGATATAGTTTTTGCTGTTTCAGTATACTTATGTTTCATGCATCATAATAGGTAGCGTAGGCCACAAAATGTTTTGAGGTACCTCAAAAGTTAGAGAAATATCAGATTAGATACAAGAAAGTAGATTAAGATGGTATGGTCATGTCGTTAGGAGGGATGAACAGTATGTTGGGAGGAGGGTGATGGAAATGGATATACAGGGTAGGAGAGGGAGGGGGAGACCAAAGCGTAGGTGGATGGATTGCATCAATGACGAAATGAGGTCTAAAGGTTTGTTGGGTGATGAGGTATGGGACAGAAACATATGGAGAACACTGGTCAGAAATATTGACCCCACATAAAAGTGGGAAAAGATGTAGACGAAGAAGAAGAAAAAGAAGAATTTCAATCAGTGCATGAACCTTTTTAATTCATTCTTCTACGCTTACTATGACAAAAAGCCTTGAATTCATATGATTCCATAACAACTCACACCTAATGTTTCCCATTTCAGTTATATTAATATTAATAAACTCAACAGTACCTGTTTGTTGTGATGTCAATGGTTTCACTACTAGCCATGATATTCATGCATTCTAGTGGTACTCAAAATCCGGAACTAAGTCCTGGAGTATCCTTCTATCTGTTCTGTAATCATCACTTCCAGCATCCAACATAATAATATGCTTAGGAAATACAACAGACATTAGTATTCTATTATTCCTGTTTGTCCAGAAGGTCAGAAAGACTATAGCATACATAGACAAGGCAACAGATTCACTCTCAGTTTCTCCTCCACTTTATTTTACTCTTGGTTCTTGCTTTAATGAACGTCTGCTGGGTTTCTACTGGAGTTACTTTGAGAAAATGGGAAATATAACAGCTTTGCCAAGCAACACCGCATCTATACTGAGTTGAAAAAAATTCGCTGCATAAAACAAGGAGTCTGCATTTTCGCATTTGTTTTCAAATTATGAATGGTTGTTTTTCCTCCAGCTTAATGTCTAAATACTTGTGTAAATTTTCTGCAGCGTTTCAGCATCGATCTTCATGCCTTTCAGTATTCATTACCAAATATTTTTCTCCAAATCCAAGCTGTCTAACTCTAGGATTTTTATGAAGAAGAAGAAGAAGAAGAAGAAGAAGAAGAAGAAGAAGAAGAAGAAGAAGAAGAAGAAGAAGAAGAAGAAGAAGAAGAAGAAGAAGAAGAAGAAGAAGAAGAAGAAGAAGAAGAAGAAGAAGAAGGAGGAGGAGGAGGAGGAGGAGGAGGAGGAGGAGGAGGAGGAGGAGGAGGAGGAGGAGGAGGAGGAGGAGGAGGAGGAGGAGGAGGAGGAGGAGGAGGAGGAGACGAAGACGAAGACGAAGAGGAAGAAGAAGAAGAAGAAGAAGAAGAAGAAGAAGAAGAAGAAGAAGAAGAAGAAGAAGAAGAAGAAGAATGGTATCAAGGTGCTGACAATCAACTGTTACAAGCTTTCTTGCCAAGTTTACAGCAAGTTTAGATAAACATATTGCAGCTGTTTCTACTCTGCTTTTACTTAAAACTGTTTACCAGTGGTGTTAGTTTCATCCCGAGGGACCAGGTCCTCCACTGATTTTTCACGGCTATCTTTACGGTTGTTCCACCTTTTTAAGCTTGAACCTCACAAGGATCTGCTTTTAGTCCCAATTTCAGGGTTCATCTTGTAAGTGGGTGTTCTTGCTTTTAAATCCAGTACCTTAAGATTCTTTGTATGTCCTCTCGAAAAGTCAGTAGGCCAAATAGTATATCACTTTAAAGAATTCAAATGCCAGATTTGGATTTTTTAAGTTTTAAGAGATTTCAGACTTTTTAGTATCAATACCAATGGCATACACTTTTTTTAAACCTTTGCCATGCTTTTGCCTCTTTACCACAACCTTTTTAACTTGCCTTTTTTACAAATGGATCTCTTTTGAAAAGATACAAAGCTTACCTGTCTAATGGATTTTTAGTGGGTTTTCTGGAAAAAAAGGTGGCATAGTATAATCAAGCCCGTCTATGCATATATATCATAAAGAACACCACTGGAAAATTTACAAATATGTTCTGCCATTTTTCTAAGCATGTCTATAGCTACTGAATTTTTCAACACTCTTTTACATTGTACACTGACTTCACACAATTGTAAGCATCCCCAGAGCTCATTCCACATCAAGATTGCAGCTTCTCATACAAGCTAATGTCTAGTAAAGACCTGTGAGTTCCCAGCAGGTTTTAAAATACCGTCTTTCAAAACTTTCATTATGCATTTCCCAATTATTCGGTTTACAATTTTTCCAGTATTTGAACTTTTCGATACACTAAAGTCACCTAATATTAAGCATCTGTAGAGCTCACTGCACACCAAGAATGGCTGCTTCTCCTCCAGTATGATGTCTAACAAAGGCTTATTAGTTCCCGACAGATTTTATTAAAAAAAAAAAATCTATTTTTTTTCTTGAACATATCCAAATTATTAGCTTAAATTTTTTCACTATCAAAGCTTTTCAATATATTATAGTCACACAACTATAAGCATCCTAAGACCTCCTCCCACACTAAAAGTTGCTGCTTTTCCTTCAGCATGATGTCTAGAGCAGAGTAGTAAATTTCCAGCAGCTTTTCTAACATCATCCTTGATTTCTCTCGCTAAAGATTTCCCAGTGATTCCTTTTACAATTCCTGCAATTCTATCTCGTGGGACTCCAGGATTTTCATTAAGAAGTTTAAGTTTACATGCTGTTACAGCATCAAGGTACTGAATCTGGCAATCAGTTGTTGCTAGTTTTCTTGCCGAATTTGAAATAATCTTACACAAATGTGTTGAAGTTGCTAAAAATTGCTCTTTACTTACAAATGTTCTCCATTGGTGTTAGTTTTAAGTTGGAGAAACAGTTCCTCTCTGAATTTTATTGGTTTTTCTAGATCACTGCGTCTTAAATTCTAAAAGAAACAAGGATCCACAATTAGTCCTATACTTGGTAGTTTCATGCAGTCAATGAATGGTCTTGCTTTTGGAAGCAATACCTTCAGTTTCTTTGTAAAGTCCTTTGTTATGGCCAGTGGATATAACAAACATAATTGACTGACAACATTACATTGGCTGGACAGATTTTTCCAGATTTTACCAGATTCCAAAGTTTTCTAGTATCAGCACCACTTGTGATAGTTTTTTCTCTAAACATGAAGTCAGTTTTGTCTCGCAGTTACCTAATATCCCAACTTTTCCACTTTAGCTTCTTAGGAATGTGCATTTATTTTTGAAGTGCTGAAATAATATCCTTTCTAGTGGAAGTTGTATAGGTCCTGGACCAGTGTTGGGTTAGTGTATTAGGACCTTCAATGTAAAAGAAGAAAAAGTGGTACAATTAAATGACTTAATAATTTCATTAATTATTCATGCATGCCTGTTGTGACCTCACATTTGGGAGATTCAAAGAGATTTTCAGCTTTACAATCAACAATTTCATCATATACTGTAGTCACCAACTTGTAAGAATCCTAAAAGCTCATTTCGAGCCATTTATTTGGCTTCTGTCACCTGTCTAAGATCCTCTTCACTCTCAATAGTACAAAAACTTCTTTAATATTTCCAGTAGTCTGTTTTCACTCACAAGTGCTTAAAGGTATCTCTTTACATAAAAGCATACTGAAGAGATTTCCTTTACAACTAAAAGCAACGTAGTCTCTTTGATGACAGTTACTAAGTCGTGAGAAGTCACTCAGAAGTTTACTATTGCTTTATTGCCATATTGAAAAATTCTCTGCAAGAAAGAGCTTCCAAATGAGAGGCAAAAGAGGCCGTGCGATCTGGATTACTCGTCATTCCAGTTTTGTTGTTTACTACAACAACAACAACAACAACAAGAAAGAAGAAGAAGACGATGAAGTAGTAGTAGTCGTCCTATTAAGAGGATCATTTTATGGTATGCCTTAGGTGAAAATCTGCATAAGTAGACTCTAAGAAGTCTGGAATTCAAATGCTGTGGTCCCGAAGACGGATTGAAAGAGTGTTCTAGCTAAACCTGTTTTTTTTTTTTTTTTTACAGCTTACCGCAGTATCTACTTACAAAATAGCTAACAAGTCTATCAATGTATGTGCTTTGCTTAATGCTAAAGGTATTAATATCAATAAGTCTTAACATTGGCACTAAGCAATTACTCTAAATTACTCTAATTACCTAAAACTGTGGAGTATGAGAAAGAATATATTCATTAAGACTCTAAATAACTATAGTGCCTATTACTTATTGTGGAATGGGTCCACATACCAGTCTTTTCTATTTAATGCTTGTCGAATACAAGGCAAAAAAAAAGGGGGGGGATAGGATATGGTTTAACGTTTTGTTATAATACACACCATGTTTCTTATAAGGTCTGCACTGCTTTGCAGCCAAGGAACATGATTCCATTGCTGGTTAGAAAATGCAGAACATCTATACGGTACTTTATTAGAAATTTTCATGACTGGTTTTCAGATAGGTGAAAGACAAGGATGACCATTACGTTCAAAAATCAAAGAACTTTAAATATGAATCCCCGTGCTGGAAACCTAATCAAGCTTGGAGGAGGTGATAATTTTTGGTTTTGAGAAATAAACAAAAAGGCAGTAGTAATATAGTGAAGCCAGAAAATTTCAATTCAGCAAGAGGGACTTTTGAACAAACAAATATTGATTTAGCAAAGCTTGGAGAGTGTCAGAGAACAGTCTCTTTGGATAACAAGAATTCAGGAACGGGTTTATTCATGGAAAACTCCTAGACTGGATAAAGGAGGTTTGCAAAGTGACTAGCATAGCAACTGCAAACCCTCGTGCACCAAAAAGCACTTCTGGATTTGATAAGTGGGCCTGTATATATAAACATCATCTGCAGCCAGTTAAGAACAGTATTACATTGAATTTTTTAGCTATGTCAAGAGTGTGTATATATATATATATATATATATATATATATATATATATA
Source organism: Halocaridina rubra (assembly GCA_037179515.1). Classification (NCBI taxonomy): domain Eukaryota; kingdom Metazoa; phylum Arthropoda; class Malacostraca; order Decapoda; family Atyidae; genus Halocaridina; species Halocaridina rubra. The sequence goes on along the minus strand of JAXCGZ010015978.1, from coordinate 20,603 downwards.
TATATATATATATATATATATATATATATATATATATATATATATATATATATATATATGGCATTACCTCATCTCTGCCTAGTCTTTAACCTTTTTCTTTTCCTTCGTCTTGGTATTTTTCGTGGCCGGGCCTTTATTAATGAGGGCAATTTTTGCCTGTCCCGGTGTCACACTCATAATAAGAAAAAACTGAGTTTGGAAAGCATCATCTTGGAGCAGCATTTACATGAAAGTAATTACAGGGAAAGAGTTTGCCCACACTAAAGTGGAAGAATAATATCTCAAACTGACTGAAATAACAAACACAGAACTTCATACAACATACATTACCCATGTATCTGGTTTGAAGCACAAAACTTCGTACAGCATACATAACCCATGTATCTGGTTTGAAGAACAGAAGGACGGACATATAAAAAAAAATGACAATAAAGAATATCCACAGCCATAAGAAAGTAGTACTGGAAGTTAAATCATTCAGGTTCCATGAAAAGAACACATGGGAACTGCTGCTGGAACTCCTTATTTACTACCAAGATTTAAAATTAGCAGTAACGCAAAACGAGCCAGCTCCAACTATGACACCTAAATGACAGCTATCTTCATCACTGGAAGTTATAATGAAGCACAGGACATGTCAATGAATAATGATTCCAAGAAACAAATAAACAGAGTTCCAAATATAATCACATTGGCCATATGGAACATTACAAACTGCTATGACAAGTGTCTTTAAAATGTAAAGGAAGATATAAATGTCTTAGGAAGTTGGAGATTCAATGGCAAATATCTTTACCAAGTAAGGAAACTGGATTTCATTTTAATATACAAGAATTTACATTGCTCACAGTATGGATGGTCAATTAGGGGCCAAACCAAACATGTAATCATGAGCAGATTCTTTTGATGGTATTCGTAATACGGTATACCTTGAAGGAAGATTCGCGTTTATATGACAGGACAATCTCCAGGATGTAACAGAACACAAGTCAAATGAAACACAAGCTGACAAAAGTTCCTGAGAGTACTGGACAGAAAGCATTTCTGATTCGGTTTTTACGTCACAAACTCCCTTTTCTACTAAGGGCTAGGACGGTTGTCATCTTGTGAAGGACTTGTTTGGGCAGATGTAAACATTACTCTGAGCGTATGCTCTTACTAACCTCAGTTCGTGACGGGGATCGAACCCTCGACCTGCCGACTTAGAGTCGCGGAATTTGTGACCCACCTACCCCAAGGTATAACCATCAAGCATTTGAAACTGTCCACAAAGGGAGCAAGAGAGAAGAGATAAAAACATTACTTCGACAGATAACCGAGATTGCACAAAGGTCATGCACCTCCTTAAAGGTGTAATGATAGATGAAATGAGTTCTAAGGAAGAATCATCAATTCAAACCATACAGATGTCATGTTAGAAAAAAAAAATGTGCCCAAAGGTCATACTTTGAGCATGGTTGTGAAACTGCACCTGCTTTATTATGTTGAATCCTAAGGTAGAACATGTTACCTATCCAACTCTGAATATGTATTCTCCTAAAGGATAATAAGATTGAGTGTAAAACTATAATAAATAAAAATTAAATAATCCTAAAAATATCTGAGTAGGCAACTGGCACGTTGCTTCAAACTTAAAGAATTTTATATATTAACAGACATGCCAGTAGTCACCGTGGCTCAAGCGGTATCGTCCACGACTTTGAGGCGTCATGTCGAGGGTTCGCGCCCCGTCACGGTCTGAGGTTAGCAAAGGCATGCACTCAGGGTAACGATCACATCTGCCAAAACAAGTCCTTTGCAAGAAGGCAACCATCCTAGCTCTTGGTAAAAGACGGAATCCGTGACGTAAACCCGGAACTTGTCAGCAGTCTATTAGACAAAGAATAGACGGTTTGCTAAGTAAAGAAAAAAAAAAGCTTTAAAGAGAAGTATTATAAATAAAAACTTATACAAAACAAGAAAAGAAATAAAGAAAGGGAAAGAAAGAAAAGATGATGAATGTAGTAATAATAGAAGAAGTAGATGGTAGCCGAAGAAGAAGAAGAAGAAGAAGAAGAAGAAGAAGAAGAAGAAGAAGAAGAAGAAGAAGAAGAAGAAGAAGAAGAAGAAGAAGAAGAAAGAGAAGAAGAAGGAGAAGAAGAAGAAGGAGAAGAAGAAGAAGAAGGGAGGAGGAGAAGGAGAAGAAGAAGAAGAAGAAGAAGAAGAAGAAGAAGAAGAAGAAGAAGAAGAAGAAGAAGAAGAAGAAGAAGAAGGAGAAGAAGACAACAACAGCAACAGCAAGTACATTTAAAGCCTTAATTCATATAATAACGTTGGAGCTCATTAAGAATATAGGACCTGAGATATTTCTTAGGTCCTGAGTCTTCAGCTGGGGTAATGTTGAAGTTCGTAATCTTCAGTTGCGGTAATGTTGAGGTCCGTAATTTTCAATTGGTCGCTGTTGATCAAGGTCAATCTCAGATTTTAACCTAACCTATCCTAACCTAACTTATTGGCTGATAAAAGTCAGGTCCAAATTCTTCATGAGGGCCATAAATCGTTTATCATTCGCTTTATCAAAATGTTTATTATTCGTTTTATTATTCGTTTTATTATTCGTTTATTATTCGTTTTATCATTCGTTTTATTATTCGTTTATCATTCGTTTTATTTCCATTAAAACGTTTTTTCTGGAAAAAAAAAACGATCTCAGCAACTGCATTATTCCATGCATGCAGTCATGCGGTATGCGATACTTCCGGAATGAAGATAAATTTTGGTGGTTGCAAGCATGAATGAGAGAGAGAGAGAGAGAGAGAGAGAGAGAGAGAGAGAGAGAGAGAGAGAGAGAGAGAGAGAGAGAGAGAGAGAGGGGGGGGTGATAACAATAAAAATAATTATAATAATAATAATAATAATAATAATAATAATAATAATAATACAATCTTACCTTATTGCCATCACTCACTGGTATTCATATAGACTGCCAGAGTATGTTACATTTAAAACTGTATAATGAAGAAATAAAAATCAAACAAAAAGACTAAAAAAAAAAAATGGTCAAGGCTGCTACCAGGAAACCAAGAACTATCTCCGGGGCATCTTCTGCAAACCAAGAACTATCTCTGAGGCATCTACTGCAAACCAAGAACTATCTCTGGGGATCTACTGCAAATCAAGAACTATCTCTGGGGATCTACTTCAAATCAAGAAGTATCACTGAGGCATCTACTGCAAACAAAGAACTATCTCTGGGGATCTACTGCAAATCAAGAACTACCTCTGGGGATCTACTGCAAACCAAGAACTATCTCTGGGGCATCTACTGCATACAAAGAACTATCTCTGGGGATCTACTGCAAATCAAGAACTATCTCTGGGGATCTACTTCAAATCAAGAAGTATCACTGAGGCATCTACTGCAAACAAAGAACTATCTCTGGGGATCTACTGCAAATCAAGAACTACCTCTGGGGATCTACTGCAAACCAAGAACTATCTCTGGGGCATCTACTGCATACAAAGAACTATCTCTGGGGATCTACTGCAAATCAAGAACTATCTCTGGGGATCTACTTCAAATCAAGAAGTATCACTGAGGCATCTACTGCAAACAAAGAACTATCTATGGGGATCTACTGCAAACCAAGAACTATCTCTGGGGATCTACTGCAAACCAAGAACTATCTCTGGGGCATCTACTGCAAACAAAGAACTATCTCTGGGGATCTACTTCAAATCAAGACCTATCTCCGGGGCATCTTCTGCAAACCAAGAACTATATCTGGGGCATCTACTGCAAACCAAGAACTATTTCTGAGGCATCAACTGCAAACCAAGAACCATCTCTGGGACATCTTCTGCAAACCAAGAACTATCTCTGGGGCATCTACTGCAAACCAAGAACTGTCTCTGGGGCATCTACTGCAAACCAAAATCTATCTCTGAGGCATCTACTGCAAACCAAAAACTATCTCTGGAGATCTACTGCAAACCAAGAACTATCTCTGGGGCATCTACTGCAAACCAAGAACTATCTCTGGGGCATCTACTGCAAACCAAGAACTATCTCTGGGGGTCTACTGCAAACCAAGAACTATCTCTGGGGATATACTGCAAACCAAGAACTATCTCTGGGGCATCTACTGCAAACCAAGAACTACTTCTAGGGCATCTACGGCATATCAGATGTCCATACAGGAAAGAGGTTGAATTAAGACCAGCACCATCTCAGTTCTCCAAGAAACCAAGGGAGGATGGCAAGAGCATCAGCATGTACCAAAACCATTACCAACTTATCCAATAACAAAGGAAGGAGATAAGTCATAACATCCAACTTATCCAATAACAAAGGAAGGAGATAAGTTATAACATCCAACTTATCCAATAACAAAGGGAGGAGATAAGTCATAACATCCAACTTATCCAGTAACAAAGGAAGGAGATAAGTCATAACATCTAACTTATCCAGTAACAAAGGAAGGAGATAAGTCATAACATCCAACTTATCCAGTAGCAAAGGAAGGTGATAAGTCATAACATCCAACTTATCCAGTGACAAAGGAAGGAGATAAGTCATAACACTGGCAGAAGGTCATGAAGAAAAAGCTCCTCTGACGATTTTTTTTTTTTTTAGAATTGTGACACCATGACGGGTAAAAATAAAATCTACCCTCATCAGGCCTGGGCACGAAGAAAACAGAGAGAAACAGAGATGGGAAGTATTGTGGCTTGTCAGATGTGAAGGGATAATAAAAAATATGTAACGAATATCAACGAATATTCGGTGTTGATGTAGGCATAGAAAGAAAACCGTAACTGAAGGAGGACTTAACATCGAACTGTCCTGGACAGTCTTATTTAAGTCCACAAGACCCTTCAGCTGTAATATTGCAATAGAATTAATACGGTTTTATTTTCGCTACAGAAATCAGAGCTCTCAGTGTCTCTACATATATTCAGAAACGTATATCAGAGTGCCTCATTTCCCTTTAAGTGCCAAGGTATAAAATAAATACTTGGCAAGAAGGCAAGGAAACAATTCTACGCTTAATTAACCTCAACGTAAAGTGTTTCTGGATACTATATCAAGTAAATTATAAGTAGTCGCCGTGGCTCAAGCGGTAGCGTCCGCGACTCTGAGGCGTCAGGTCGAGGGTTCGCGCTCCGTCACGGTCTTAGGTTAGCAAGGGCATGCACTCAGGGTAACGATTACATCTGCCAAAACAAGTCCTTAGCAAGAAGGCAACCGTCCTAGCCCTTGGTAGAAAAGAGAGTCCGTGACGTAAAACCGGAACATATCAAGTAAATTATAAGACTGTTGGACTTGTTTTGAAACAAAAACGAAATGACATTTCAATACAAGAGGGAAAACCTTGAAAACTCTCTTACACGAGATCTTGAGTAATTATTTCCGAAATTTTCAAGCGGATGTGATAGAAGACTCTTAAATATATTTACCTTTCTTCGTTTTTCAAAATAAATCACATGGTCTGTTCTAAAGCTTACCTGAAAAGAAAATATAAAATATATTAGTAAAGAGATTAAAACCACGCTTATGATTTAAATAAAATTATTTTAATCACATAATTCAAATCCATTAATCATATTAAAAAAAATATCATGATTTAAATCAGACAGGATAATACATCTAATTCAATTTAGTTAAATATACAGGTAGGCAATTTATTCCAAAGGAAATGAGTGTAATTCTACTACTTAGTCATTATTTATCTATTGTATGCTAGTACTTGATTGGTTCCCCCTGACGGAGGGGGGTAAGAATACTTCTTCTGTGTTCCCTGAGTGTTGTAAAAGTCGACTAAATGGGACAGAGTCAGCCACCCCGCTTATATGGGGGAATATGGCTACAGTGTATAAAAATTTGATTTTCAGCCATATAGTTTAACATTTCAAATTTACTTTGATGGAAATTTTCAGGTTATTTCAGCTTTATATTCACAAGGGCATGCACACAGGGTAACGATTACATCTGCCAAAACAACTCCATCGCAAGAAGGCGACCGTCCTAGCCCTTGCTTGAAAAGGAAGTCCGTGACGAAAACATTAGATATTAGAAGTAAAAAAAGGTACAAACAAAAGATCAAAATAGTGATATTTTGAGCTAAAAAGAAATATATTTTTGACACTTTGGCCCGATTTCTTAAACAGTGTACACCTAGAATCCAATATTGTTAGTTAGCTAGACATACACAAATGGATTTCATAAACGCATCTCACGCGGTTCTGGGATCCAGTACGTGATCCTAGCCATACACAGAACCGCGTGAGATGCGCTTATGAAATCCATTTGTGTGTGTCTAGCTAACTAACAATATGGTATCCTAGGTTTACACTGTTTAAGAAATCGGGCCATTCTCACTTTCTGGCAAATGTAAAAGATCATACATCTCTGGGTCCTCTGTACTTCGACTGTTTTCTCTGTCTGTCGTTTTCCCTTGTGTGACATTACCGAACCTCTACCTTGTCCTTAACTTTTTCTTTTCCTTTGGCTTGGTGTTTTCTCGTGCCTGGGCCTTTATTGATGAGGGCAGTTTTTGCCTGTCCCGTTGTCACACATAAAAAAAACATCGAGGTAAGTCTCTGACTCCAGAGAAGCAACACACTGCAGAGCAGACTGAGTCCCATTTACATTATCTTCCACATTCTATTTTATTCTCCGGAAGAAAAACACCATTTAAAGATCTTTATTTTGGCGAAAAACGTTGTAGAATTCCTCTCCCCTTTTGCATGTTGAAGTATATTACAAATGTTCTGGTTTTACGTCACGGACTCCCTTTTCAACCAAGGGCTAGGACGGTTGCCTTCTTGCGAAGGACTAGTTTTGGCATATGTAATCGTTACCCTGAGTGCATGCCCTTGCTAACCTCAGACCGTGATGGGGCGCGAACCCTCGACCTGACGCCTCAGGGTTGATTTTAAATAAAATGTGATGGATACAGTTATTTACGGCAGCTGCACCATTAGCAGGTTTTGAGAGGATTGTTTCAATATGGTTCTATGCATTCTATGGCCGGTTTCACACCAAAGTGGCCCTACGCACGTGGTATGCCACGTGGCACGCCAGTTGAAAACGAACATCCGGAAATATATGAAATCTTTCACACAGAAGTGGCTTGACACGTCCCATGTGCCACGTGCGACTTGCGTGCCACTCAGAGTGGCGCTCAAGTTGCATGAGGCACATAGGACGTGTTATGCCAATTCTGCGCGAAAGATTTCATATATTTCCGGATGTTCGCTTTCAACTGGTGTGCCACGTGGCATGCTACGTGCGACATGCCACTTTGGTGTGAAAGATTTCATATATTTCCGGATGCTCGTTTTCAACTGGCGTGCCACGTGGCATTCTACGTGCAACGTGCCACTTTGGTGTGCAAGCAGCCTAAGATCAGAAAAATGAATCAGAGCTGTAGACTATACATAGGCATTTCAACTAAATAAGTTTTAACAATTGCATTTTTATTTCTAAATCCGTAGAACTGAGAGGTATATATTTACTTCTGTTCTGTGTATTCAAATCTCATGAAATGGTATAAAACCTGGAAACTGTTCATAAGCATTTTTGCTGAGTACATATTCAATATATGTTACTTTTGTTCCTAAAGAATGAAAAACTCGAGAATTGAGTATTTTTTTAACAACTGCAATTTTTTTTTTTTTAAGAGAGTATCAAACTAGAAAGTGTTTATAAGATTTTATCGAAGAATACTTTTAGCAATACATTTATTTTTAAAGGATGAAAAAAAAAAATGAAAAGCGCAAGTGTTCGTATGGTGTACTGTCTGATTGTATAATTGGATATCTTTAATCCAGTCTTTTTTTTTTTGAGAAATATGCCTAATCTTTTTCTTTCATAAATACAGTCATCCCTCATCTTACGCTATTAATAGTTTCATCTCTTCCTATATAAGTCGAAAATCACAAACAGTCTAAATATCTTATATAACTGTGTCTGTAATTAGCATACAATCTTTCCACAATCTACTGTACACTCTAAATTATGCCTAAATTACTGTTTTGTGGATAAACTTTGTCAAATACAATTTAATATTATGTAAAAACAGCACTGTAGTTGCGATAATATATTTCCGTGGAAAGGTTTTTGTGAAATTTTACTTTTCAGTATTTTCCAACAATGTATCCTCAAAACCGCACTAATTGAAGCCATGTAAGATTAGTAACAACTGTACAAGCTATAAGAACAGTTGTAGTTATTATTGTTATTCTGGTCCCCTTTCTGGGGGAATACTGTGGTCGATGAAGTAATATATTCAGAGTAATAATTTAATTTTAAAAACCCGATACAAATAAAAAAAAATCTATTTAGAAAAATCATGATTTTTTCCAAACCTGATTAAAACCAAACACATTCAGAGCATCATTTGTTACAGATGCATAAGAAAGTTGTTTTAACAATTCAGAGTAATAATTTAATTTTAAAAACCCGATACAAATAAAAAAAATCTATTTAGAAAAATCATGATTTTTTCCAAACCTGATTAAAACCAAACACATTCAGAGCATCATTTGTTACAGATGCATAAGAAAGTTGTTTTAACAATTGGAAGTCATTTTTGTACACAAAAAATTGGTACATCTGAGTTATCATGGTTAAGGAACTTTACATAAAACATCATCACTCACACAATTATTCCAGCTCCATCTCACCGATCATGAATATTTAGCATTCTAAAAGCAGAGGCTATCACCTAACTGTTACGTATTTCTTTAAATGGAAGCTACAAACTCCAAAGCATTTGCGAAAATCTTACACTTGACATTTATATAAAAAAAAAAAATATGTTCTTGCTTGTTTTTAGCAAGAAATTTTTCTTTTATGAAAAGTTTGTCATTTCTGCTCAGGGAAAAATACATGTTTTAGGATAATAATTTAAGAAAATATTAATATTTAGTCTGAACATATTCATTGTGGAACAATTCATATTTCCGATGAGCAAGAAAAAATTTTGCTTTTCATAGGTAAACTGGGCGATTACAGCTAGAAGACATCAGTGAACTTACACATTTAATTGAAACACCACTGGCCGAAGGGAATGTTTAAAAAAAAAATCAATATACAAAAGAATAATCATAGGCATCCAAATATGGACAGAGCAATATTTTGGAAAACAACGTTGGTGAATTATTCTAAATGTGGCAATCTAGTTAATTTCAGTCAGAATTTCAATCTGGCCACGTACATACACACACGCCACTTTGGTTATTTTCCTACAGAAAACTCATGTAAAATATACCAGAGTAAAGGTATTCATATCCGCGTACTCGTAATTTGAAAACACCAATTGCACATTTCCGCAGTAGCAATCCAAGTTTTAAAACCGATTCCAGGTCAGTATGTTGGAACATTTGAACAATTAAATTAACTCCAAGTTTTAATCACATCAATAAGTGCGTGTCTAAATATTTCTAAAATATCAACATGTGACACAGATGGACAGAGGTCAGCTACGGAGAAAAAATAAAAATGACGGAGTGCTGAGATTCTTCAGACTGTATGTTAGTCCATCTTCAGATCTCTGAAGATGGACACACGCACGCACACACAAACACAAATACATATATAAGTGAGTGACACCAGGAGGGGCAAAGAAAATTGCCCTAATCGGGCCCAGGCACCAAGTAATAATTTAGAAGACAAAATAGCAAATATAACTCAATGATAAACAATAAGAAAAGAACAAAATGAAAGCATAGCCAGAAAAATGAAGACTTAGAAATATGGCAGGATTAGGCTTTGAGATGGCAACAGAACAATTTTTTGAAGGAAGCAAGGTCCAAAGAGTTAGGGAAGACAGAGGGAGGAAGAGAGCTCCAGTGTCAGGAAGTGGAAGAAAGGAGAAAGTCACTGCGCCGGCCAATCCGCAAGCTACATATCTCCACACAGTATCTGCATGACAAGGCCGCTTGGTGTGTATTACATGACCTTGTCATAGGGGGAGAGATGCAACTTGCCAAATCATCAAAGCAGCAATGGAAGTAGTACCAGATGAAAATAGAACGAGAGAATACCACTCAGCGAAGAGAAAGAGACTCAAGATTGGAAGTAAGGGAAGGGTCGTTAACTAGTCTAATGGCCTCAGATTCAACCCTATCAAGGAGATAAGAATAAGAAGCATTGCAGATGGGAGAGCAGTATTCTAAGCAGGAATGGATAAGGCCTTTATAGATTTTTAGTAGTTGGGAAAAGCAAAAGAAATTATGAAAACGAGGCTGAACTTCTATTTCTTAAAAGCAGCTTTAGAAATTGAATTATGTGATTCTTCCACGACAAATTAGACGCCATCTGAATGCATAATATGTCCAGAGAATTGACAGGATAAATATAGTTCCTCTCAAAGACAATAGGGTTATCAGGAGGAGACGAAGATAAACACATGGCCAGAAACAGTCCTGGAGGCATTATATTTTACTAACCTTTGGGTGCCCCACTCAGATACTCTCTGTAAATCAGAGATGAGAGTTAAATAAAGAGTAATATGACACTGATTTCAATAAGCAGACGAAGGTCAAAAGGAGAATGCAGAGGACACAGGAAGGCTAGAAAGTCGGCAAAGGGGTGGAGAAGAGAGGAGGATAGGGACTGGAGATAATTGATTATGTACCTTAAGCTTGAATGCCTGCCAGAGCACAATATGCTCTATGTTTTCACACGTGAAATTGATTTACTGATCATCACTGATGCCTATACAGCACGAGATTTGAATTAAATGCAAAATTGAAGCCATGAGTGAGATTGGGGAAAGCAATGAAAATAACAAAACAGCATTCAGAAGAATGAGTTCATTCCCTAGCTTAGCAGTTAGCTGAGAGGTTTGCATCTTCTTTTATATCTTCAGTGGTGTGGTAGGCAGTGCCTTGGCACACTGATTATGTGTCTCAGGTTCGAATCCCGGACTAGGGAAAATTTTTTTACTTGTCTTCCTAAACATTAATGTTGACGCATTGCTCTCGCCCCCCATGTGCAGGCTAGAGGTTCACACGTGGCTTTCTCTGTTAAGGAACCAAGCCCAGAATTGGCGGGAAAGTTGCATTGTTTTAGGTGCCCCCCACACTATATGTTATTCGGAGTTCCTCCTTCTTTGGAAGCCTATTGGTGGAGGCATGACCAAGTGCCTGACCCGAGGTGTTAAAAAGGGTCAAGCAGCACATGAGGGAAGGACAGTAGTTTTGGCGGCCATACAGATAACATTATGTTATGGGGACAGGAGCATTGATGCTTAGAGGACCTTTTTATCTGCTAATTAAATTTATTATTAAATATCTTCGAATATGTATTATCACCTTGCACGATTGAGCACTGGCCTGGGGTGTAGAAGAATATGATTATATCTACACGCCAGTGGTGGCAGTGAAAGTACAACTCTAACACGACAGTGGAGTACGACTACAAAATACGACAGTGGTATACCGCAGGCACGACTACTAAATACCACTGTGGCTGCAGCTGAGTACAATTCCACCGCTGCCACCACTGTGGTATTTAGTAGTAGTGCCTGTGGTATACCACTGTCGTATTTGTAGTAGTACGCCACTGTCGTGATAAGAGTTGTACTTTCACTGCCACCACTGTTGTGTATATATTGTTATATTCTTCTACACTCCAGGCCAGTGCTTAATTGTGCAAGGTGATAATAGATATTCGAAGATACTTAATACTTAATTTAATTAAAAGATACAGAGTTCCTCTAAGCCTCAATGCCCCTGTCCCCTTAACGTAATGTTATCTGTATGGGCGCCAAAACTACTCTCCTTCCCTCGCGTGCTGCTAGACCTTTTTTAACACCTCAGGTCAGGCACTTGGTCATGCCTCCATCAATAGGCTCCCAAAGAAGGGGGAACACCCCATACCCTATGGTATGGGGGGCATCTAAAACAATGCGGCTTCCCCGCCAATTCTGGGCTTGATTCCTATAAGGGAGAAAGCCATGTGAGAACTTCTAGCCTGCACATGGGGGGCATGAGCTCTGCGTCAATGAATTTACTTGATCATATATATATATATATATATATATATATATATATATATATATATATATATATATATATATATATATATATATATATATATATATATATATATATATATATACATATATATATATATACACACACACACACACACACACATATATATATATATATATATATATATATATATATATATATATATATATATATATATATATATATATATATATATATATATATATATATATATATGCATGGTATCCAGTAAATTTCTCGAAATCAATTGCTCGAAAGCTAATTGCTCAAAAAATTATTTCTCAAACTATCAACTGATCGAAAGATAGATTGCTCGAAAGCCGATATCCATTCCTTAAACTACCCGAAAGACAGATTGCTCGAAAGGTGATATTAGGTTAGGTTAGGTTAGGTTTCTATTTACTTACAAAAATTAATTGTATATTGTGTAATGAACCTTGATCAACTTGGGTACTCTTTTTTAAGCAATGCTTTTCGAGAAATCTGTCTTTCGATCAACTAATAGTTTGAGACATAATTTTTCAAGCAATTGACTTCGAGCAATTAGCTTCAGAGCAATTGATTTCGAAAAACTTACCTGGATCCCATAGGAATATATATATATATATATATATATATATATATATATATATATATATATATATATATATATATATATAATATTTTTGCTTTAACTCAGTCACACCCATTATAAGGGAGATTATGGCTTTTGTGTGTGTGTGCGCATATATATATATATATATATATATATATATATATATATATATATATATATATATATATATATATATATATATATATATATATATATATATATATATATATAATTTCTGCTTTAACTCACTCTCGCCCTTATAAGGGGAATTGTTATTATTATTATTATTATTATTATTATTATTATTATTATTATTATTATTATTATTATATATAATGCTTTGCTTTGACTCACCACGCTCCGTATAAGAAGGATTTTGGCTTTTGCGTGTGTGCATATGTGTGTGTGTGTGTGTGTGTGTGTTTTTTTTTTGTGTGTGTATATATATATATATATATATATATATATATATATATATATATATATATATATATATATATATATATCCCCTTTCGGAGGGGGGCTAGAATAATTCCTCCATCTTCTGCTACATGTTGTAAGAGTCGACTAAATGGGGAGGAGCGAGGGGACTGGGAATTCCCTCCTCTGTATTTTCTTTTCCCAAAGAGTAAGAGTATTTTGCCTTGACTCAGCCACTCCACTTATAAGAGGAATTATGGCTTTTGTATTGCGTGTGTGTGTGTATGTGTATATATATATATATATATATATATATATATATATATATATATATATATATATATATATATATATATATACATATATATATATATATATATATATATAGAGAGAGAGAGAGAGAGAGAGAGAGAGAGAGAGAGAGAGAGAGAGAGAGAGAGAGAGAGAGAGAGAGAGAGACTGGCTGTCAAAGCACACTTATTCATCAGCAGCCAATTCACCCAAATTAACCATCTTAGCTTATTCCGCCTACAAGGTTGCCACAGTTTCTAGGTGGATTGCAAAGGCAAGAAGGCAAGAATCTTCTCTTGTGAGGCCTGACACACATAGCCGGTTTACCCACAGCACTTCACCTCATGAAAACCTCACCCCTTCTCACCCATCCTAGTTAACAGTGCTTAGCAGGTGTAAAAAATCTATTTGGTCCGTGTTACCTATACACAATCTCTCACCACTCATCTCTGTCTTCTGCAGTCTCTTGTCCCTACTCCACTGATATATCACATGCACACAATGCTCTTTTCAACACATTCCTCCATCCCATTGCAGTGTCTTCCTTTCTGCCATGCTCCTCTTACTTCTGCCTCCACACTCTCTATGCTAGTCGTACATCATTCATTCTCTCCTTATGTCCATACCATCTCAGTACATTCAGGTGTAACTTATCCAACAAATTCCTTCCAACATCCATTATCTACCCCATATTCTTATTTCACACACTGTCTAATCTAAGCACACCTATCATACTTCTCAAATACCTCATCTTCATAACACTCAACTTGTTCTTATAAACCTCTCACTGCTGCATACAGTGCCATAGTCAAAATCATCCCTCCATATATCCTTCTACTTTAATTAATACTTATACACCAATTTCTTATTACAAATTTCTTCCAAACTATATATTTAGGCTCTTCATTCAATAGCTCACCTCCACATCTACTCGGCCACTCACTGACACATGCGACCCAAGATCTTAAAATTCTCAAATACCTCAAGCCTCTCCCATTTGGGTCAGGTACTTTCTGGTGCCACCCTCTTGGCGCCACCCTATTGGCACCGCTCTTTTGGTGCTAAAATGTGGTGGTGTTGCCCTCTTGGCACTAGCTTAACCTAACCTAAACAGCTTAGTGCCAAGAGGGCAATGCCAAAACAGCTCAGCGCCTAAGGAGCGGTACCAAAAGGGCACTGCTATATAGTCCCATTCTACTGCCATTTCACTTTCACACCCAAGCTGACAACATCAACATTCCTAGTACATCACACGACTTTACTTCTAAAATATTCATTAGCAACATCCTTCTCTCACATTCCCTTACAAACTCAAGCTAAAACTGTTATAGTTCTTCCTCAGAAGCAGCTACCAATGTCGTGCCATCCACAAACAGCAACTGATTCGCTTTCCACCATGCATATGACATTACATGGAGCAAAGACTTGGAATGTCATGGGGATGAAAGTAACAGGCATAAAGTAATAAAGATAAAATGCTCCAGAAGTATAATGGGTGTGTAAAGAATGTAGAAAGAGATAAATGTGAAGGTGAAGTAGAAGGTGGGCACTGGCAGAGATATATCAGAAAAGTAAGACCAGTGTGTGTAGAAGTGGTATGGGTATATGTAAATAACTTATGGGAACTAGCTAGCAGAGATAGTATAGAGTGTGGAAGTAAGAGGAATAGGGCTGAGAGAAAGATAAAGTAAGAGATGGACAGATAAGGTAAAATGACTGATGGATGCACATGGTATGTCAGTGGAGCAGGCAAAAGATATAATAAAGGGCAAGAGTTTATGAATGGATGATGCTGCTAAAAGGGAGGTGTCTGCAAGTGCTTAGCGCTGTAAGATTGAGACAGACCGGATGGTGAGGATGAACATAAGATGGAGCAGTGGAGGTACACCAGCTATGGCTGTCAGGCTTCACTGCACTTGAACTGTGCTTGCTTATACTGTGGGTTCTATACGTAGAATGGGTGGGGGAGGATTGTAGCTACAATTTATCCACAAGGGGTGAAAACAATAAGATGGGGTCAGTGAGCCTTTTGGTGAATGGGTTTGTGCTTTGACTCAGTCATCTTTACAAAGAGGATTGCAGCCTTTATGTATTATTATTGTTGTTATTATTATTATTATTATTATTATTATTATTATTAGGTACCAGCTGTGGCCACAGCAGAAGCCGCAGAAGCAGTAGTAAACTTGTCATTTATATCGCGACATAAATGTCTTGTAATAATTTATCATAGATGGTAATTACAAAAAACTAAAGTCTATGCTATGGAACAGTGTCCTGCAAAATATTATAAAACTACAATCACTTGATGCAACATAGGGTACGTTCACTTACAGTATTTGCACCAAGGGTATCCCAAACATTAAATATTCTGTCATAAAAAAAGTATTTCCTACATCCTATCAAGACGTTTGCTGGCACAGCTGCAAATAATGGCTTCTTGTTCTAGAGCTATCCATATCATAAGTTTGCTCCCTATCAACTCATGTCAAAAGTCGGAGGAATTTACAGTCAGTTACCATTTCACCCCTCCTTCTTTTGCCTTCTAGTGATGGTAAGTCAAAGAAATTCAATGTTTCATCATAACCGACATTTTGTTCTTCAGTCATCAGCTTGGTAAAATGTCTTTGTATTTTCTCCATTATGTTAACCATTATTTTTTTCAAGTGTAGCTTCCAAAAGCAAGATGAATAATCAAGCTTAAGACCTCTTGCTCATGTATATACCTCTGATTAATTTTATCAGTCTCTTTACTAGGGAAGTATAAGCTACCTCCATTATACCATTCATGACATTTCTGAATGGCATTTCTGAGGACAAATCTGCCAATACTATAACTCCTGGATCTCTGTAATTCTTAAATTCTTTAAGTTCCTTTTTCCTCATGAAAAATAAATGTATGTGCATGCATACACACGTGTGTGTAAATTTATTACCTAATTGTGCTTATGGAAAAGAGCCCTATGGTCATAGCTCTAAGTCTTTTGGTCTGTTCCATTTATATACTCAATGATACTTATATTTTTTTCCTAAAACTATGAAGTTAGCGTCAACTACTTCCTGACTTAGCAAATTTCAATCATTAACTATTCTTACACTAAAGAAGCACTTCCTTACATCCTGCAAAGAAGTTTTCTTACAAAACTTCAAACTATGACCTCTAGTTCTAGAGCCAGCCACATGGAAATATCGATCCCTATCCATTCTGTCAAAACCAAGATGGAATTTTAAATCCGTTACCATATCCCCCCTCATTCTTCTAGCTTCAAGTGCTGGTAAGTCTAATTCCCTACGCCAATCCTCAGATCTGAGATTGCTTACTTCTGGTACCAGTTTCGTAGCACATATGTCTTTGAACTTGTTCTAGCTTACACACACACACACACACACACACACACACACACACACACACACACACACACATATATATATATATATATATATATATATATACCAAACAAAGAATATACTTTTACTTTTTGTGGGACGTAAATACAGAGGTAGGAATTCCCAGTCCCCTCGCTCCACCCCATTTAGTCTACTTTTACGACACGCAGGGGAACACGGAGGAAGCATACCAAACTTGAATATGCAGCGCCCTTTTGGAATCAACTCTTAGAAAAACATAAATAAGCTGGAAAAATAGTTCAAGGACATAGAACAAAACTGGTGCCAGAAGTAAGCAATCTTAGTTATGAGGAGAGGCTGAGAGCATTAGACTTACCACCACTTGAAGGTAGAAGAACGAGAGGGAATATAGTAATGGAATTTTAATTCCTTCATGGCTTTGACAGAGTGAGTAGAGATCTATGTTTTGATGTGGCCGGCTCTAGAACTGGAGGTCATAGTTTTAAGTTTCATATGAAAACTTTCCAGGATTTAAGGAAGTGTTTTCTTATTGTAAGAGTAGTTGAAGATTAGAAGTCTCTAAGCGAGGAAGTAGTTAATGATAAGTGCATTCATAGTTTTAAAGACAAATATGATAAGTATCATTTAGTATAAAAATGGTACCAACCAAGAGATGGGGAGTTATAAGTATTGGGCTCTTTCCCTTAACCACAGTTTTGTAATTATGCTCACACACCAAGCTATTGAATATGCATCATTCTTTTGTAATCCGCACCTAGAAATTATATATATATATATATATATATATATATATATATATATATATATATATATATATATATATATGCTTTTTCAAGTGCGGATTCCAAAAGGGTGCTGCATATTCAAGATTTGGCCTCATATACGGCACATAAGCATTTCTAAACAGTCCCTTGTTCATGCTTTTGAAGGCTACCCATACATTTGCTAAGAAAGCATATGCCGTTCTTACTATGCCATTTATATGCATTTCCAGAAAGAAATCTGACTATATGTTTACTCCTAGATCTCTCTCATTCTTTGTCTCTTGGAGTTCTGCACCTGGTAACTTAAATACCCAATCTTATTACCTTACATTTTGCAGGACTGAATTTCATATATCACTTTTCTGGCCACTCAAGCAGAGTACTTAGGTGTTCCTGAATTTCTCTACCATTGATTTCATCTTTTACTTTCTACACAATCTTTGTGTTATCTGCAAAACATTTTCAAAAATGAATTTACAGACACTGGTAGGTCATCTACATATACAAGGAACTAAAATGGCCCTAAAACTGAACCCTGTGGAGCACCACTACTAACCTTTCTCCTGTCAGACAGTGTCTTACTCTAATCCTCTATTCCCTTCCTTCTATGTATTTTTTTTTACTCTAAGATATTTCTATCTATTCTTGCCATTACTTGCAGTTTTTTAATAAGTCTCCTCTGTGGGACCATATCAAATGCCTTCTGAAAATCTAAGAGGATGCTATCTGCCCAACCCATCTTTCTTATAAGATTTTGCTTACCCCATCATAACGTTCTAATAAGTTTATTACTGTAGATCTGCCATCTCTGAAGCCATGTTGTCTCATTGTCAAAATATTAAAGCATTCCAAGTGAAGAGAGATGCATTTTCTTAGTAATTTTTCCATGAATTTGCAAACCATGCTTGTCAAGGAAACAAGCCTATAGTTTAAAGATGCATCTCTCCTTCCCTTTTTGAAGATTAGTACCATGCTCACTTGCTTTAGCATCTTGGAATATCCCTAGATTCCAGAAACTTTTCAAATATTATCAATAGCCCCACTAATATTGGTTTAGCACACTTCTTAAATACATACGGTGATATGTCATTAGGACTTAGTTTTAAGGACATCTAACTGTATCAGTGCTCGGCATACATCCGTAGCTGAAAAGATGATGCTCTCTAATACTGGCTCATGATCTCTTGTGTCTGCAATCTGAGGAGGTTTAGTATTTTCTACTGTAAACACTGACTGAAACTCCTTGTTCACTTGTTTGCAAATCTCTTCACCTGTCTCAGTGATACTTTCATATGCCCTCTATGACCTTAAAACTTGTTCTTTGACCTGCAATTTTCCTCTGAACATTTTTTGGAAAAACTTGGGATTTTCTATGGCATTCCTGGTAATATCCCGCTCTGCATCTTCTTTTACTTAGGTAATCATTTCTTGGTCCGGTTGTAAGTCTGCCATGTATTTATGCTTTTTTGCCTCCTATACCTATTTCAGCATTTGACTCTCCACTCTATAACTCTCTTACATTCATTTTTGAACCATTATCTTCTGGCATTAATAACTCCTATGTTAGTGGATGGCATGAAATAAGTAACTATCCTCTCATATTCCTGACAAAATATTTTATACATCTCGAGTACAGATTTATTGTTAAATAAGGGCTGCCAGTCAATAACTGCAAAAAGATAATTTTGTTGCAATCTCCTTTTGGATAGTTCCTCCTTGTGTCCTTCTCAGAATCCCTAATCTCAGGCAGAATATTTTCGATTACATACACCATCAACAACACCCAGTGGTTACTTTTTACAATTAGTGGCCCATAGTCAATTTTGTCCATATTCAACACATTATCTGTGAATATTAGCTTGAAGAGTGATGGCTCATCCCCACCCCTGGCCATCGTTGGTTCCAGTAAATGCTGGTGTGTAGGAAAATTCCTTGTCTTCTTCTTCTTCTTCGTCGTCTACATCTTTTTCCACTTTTATGTGGGGTAAATGTTTCTGGCCAGTGTTCTCCATCTGTTCCTGCCCCATACCTCATCACCCAACAAACCTTTACATCTCAGGTCGCCATTGATGCAATCCATCCACCTACACTTTGGTCTCCCCCTCCTTCTTCTACCCTGTATATCCATTTCCATCACCCTCCTCCCAACATACTGTTCATCTCTTCTAACGACATGACCATACCACCTTAGTCTACTATCTTGTATCTTATCTGTAAGACTAAAAATCCTACCCCAAAAGAATCCTCTCATTTGTGAGGGCCAAGATGAGTCCAATCTATCTCTCTATGATAAAAATCTCCTATAATCATAATCCTACACTTTCTCTCCCTTGCAATGTAAACAACTGAGTTCAAAACTTCAAAAGTACCAATATGAATTCCCTAATAAACTCTAGGATTTGTTGATTCCTTGGTGGGTTAAATACAACAGCTATTATAATGCTCTCTGAACCAATATTTATGCAAGCAACGAGAAAGTCCTTGAACTCATTTTCTATGGCACAGTTTTTTCTTCAACCTGAAAACTTTCCCTGAAAACCAATGCTACCCTTCAACCAGTCCTCTCAGATCTTTCAACCCTCATTATTCTGAAGCTCTTAGAAAAACTGTGACACTGTATACGTCTTCATTTAACATTGTCTCTATAACCACTACTATATCTGTCATATTGCCATGAACACCATCCTTTAATTCTACTGCCTTACCAGTTACCCCATCATCATTTGTGTACAGCAGTTTTAATGAGACTACATCCCCTGATTTCCTAGCATTATATCCTTTATCTTCCATTAGGCTGTATGAACCCTGAAATAAAAATTTTCCTTATCTTCTTCATTTCTTCTCTCATTTAGTCTTTCAGCTTATTGTAACAACCATTTGAACCTTTTCATCTCTCCCAATATTCTATATGGTCTAATAAAGACTGTTCTGAATCTTGAAGGCATTTTAGATTTTTTCTTCTCATCAATAATTCTTTACATGCATCCCCTCTCTTAAAGGTTACTCTAATTACTCTTTTCATTTCCTCTCTAGGGTATTAATCAATTAATTGAATGTATACAATATTCTCTGGACTATATAGTTTTACAAGCTTCCTTATTACGATTAAAATTCCATCTTTATTATGATTATGTCTC
>JAXCGZ010015977.1:22500-36364 GCA_037179515.1 Halocaridina rubra | reverse complement strand
GGGAGTTTGCTTGAAGAAGTTGAGAGTTTTAAGTATCTGGGGGTCGCATGTATCAAGGAGTGGACGTGTGGATGTATAGAGGTTAATCACAGAGTGAAGGAAGCGAGTAAATGTCTATGTGGTTTTGTAAAGTGTAATATGCGAAATAGATATTTGGGAGTGAATGCAAAGAGAAGGATATATGAAGGTGAATTGTGCCTACAGCATTGTATGGAGCGGAGACTTGGAATCAAGTGAGGATTAAAGGTGTTTTGAGAGGTATGATTGGTGTATCTGGAATAGATAGAGTAAGAAATGAGGAGGTCATCAGAGAACGGGTTTTAGAATGAAGCTGTCGGATAGGTTAGATCAGAGTGTGTCGAGTTGGTTTGGACACATTGAAAGGATGAGTAATGCATGAATAGTGAAGAGTGTGTGGAGCGCAGAAGTGATTGAAGGTAGGTCAAGAGGGAGACCTAGATTGAGATGGATGGATGGCGTGAAAAGAGCACTGAATGCACGTGGAATATCAGTGGATCAGGGAAAGAGTGCGTGCAAGAGATGGGAGTGAGTGGAGAAAGATTGTGCCTTTATGACGCGGCCCAAAGGGATTTCTCGCACCTGCTATGTCAGTAATTTGTGAGGGGGAGTTTTCCGTGTGATGAAGCAGTGGTGGTAAACCAGCTGCGGCTGTGGGGCCTCATTGTAGAATATCCTTGCCCCTCCGACCTTGTGGATGACCCAAGCAGGGTGGAAGGGGAGGAGACGTCGCAACCCTTTATCCATAAGGAGCTGAGAGGAGTGGTTTGGGCATGTGTGCACTTGAAAGAAGTTATAAGTGGAGAAAGTTCATAACCATGCTACGAAACTTTTGACAAAGATACATAATCTCAACCTTGTGGAAACCTGAAGGAGCTTGACTAACCATCACTTGAGGAAGGAGGAAGGGAGGATATGGTAACTGTGTTTTAAATCCCACTATGGTTTTGACAAGTTGGATAGGGAGCGTAATTTTGACATCGGTGGCTCTAGAACTTGAGGTCATAGTGCGAAGCGTCGCAAGATGTAAGGAAGTCCTTTTTTTTTAGTGTAGGAATAGTTGATACTTGGAAATCGCCGATTGAGGAAACAATAAATGCTGACAGCATTCAAAGTTTTAGGGATAGATATAAGAGTTAGTGAGTAAACTATGACACTGACCAGGAGACGGAGTTGCGAGCATCGGGCTCTTTCAAGTGAGTACAATTTGGTAAATCTCTCTCTCTCTCTCTCTCTCTCTCTCTCTCTCTCTCTCTCTCTCTCTCTCTCTCTCTCTCTCTCTCTCTCTCTCTCTCTCTCTCTCTCTCTCTCTCTCTCTCTCTCTCACACACACACACACACACGCGCGCGCACGTGTGTTTTGACATGCTTTACACTGTTTAGCAATTGCCATTCCTTTGAGGAGCATGCTTTGCTTTCGAATGTCTTTCTCCATTTGCTTGTTTAATCTGTGTATGCACATCTCGTTGCTTCTGGTTTCAGACCTTTGTTGACTTTAATCATTTACGTTTGTTGTGTTAAACTGCTTCTCTCGCCTTCCTTGTTATGAATTGTCATGGCAATCATGCATTCCAATGCATTTATCCCTTTGTTGCATAATGAATGTTTATGCAATCGTAGGAGAGATTACCTCTTATATTTACATTTATGAATGATGTTTTCAATGGGAAGTTTTTGTTTGTAGTTTTTATTGAATATATGGTTTGTAAGTTTTATGCCCCTCATATCGTGAGCAGTCTTAATGAGTATATTATTAGCTTGGTTGGAGTTTAATGTTAGAGTACTATCAACTCATACTGTAGGGTCGGCAAGTAGTTGTTGCTTTCAGGGAAATAAAAATATATGTATATATATATATATATATATATATATATATATATATATATATATATATATATATATATATATATATATATATATATATATATATATATATATAAACATATATATATATATATATATATATATATATTATATATATATATATATATATATAAACATATATATATATATATATATATATATATATATAATATATATATATATATATATATATATATATATATATATATATATATATATATATAAACTCGTGCTATAAAAATTATTCGTAAGTTAAATTGTTCTATCATTATTTACTGAATATCAGTTTAGTTAGTGTAAAAGTGGATATGCTATAAGGTTTTTTCCCCCTTGTATATCTGGTGATAGGTTTCTTTGCCTCTATTGTGTTGAAAGTTAATTTTCATTGCAAGATTTTCCTTTGGTGTTTGAGGTTTAAATGATGTTAGAATATATTTCTTTCCAGCACTGCTTTATCACTATTCCTGCCATCCTCGGCTAAGGATCATCTAGAAGAGAGAACATATTACTGATATTTTCTCTCATATTACTCTTTGGTGGATATTTAAATTTATTGAAAGCCATTGGTAGTGACTATTAATTTACAGCAGTTGTTTTGTGTACGTATATTCAGGTATCTTTCTTAAGAGGATTCGAATTCGATTTATACTGTATTGCTTCCTGCTTTTCCATGCTACTTTTGGATTCAAAGGAGAGGGTAAATGCATCTTTCAGATGTTTGCCTCTGTTATCCCTTCATGCTTAGTGAGTGTTCATAAATGATGGGACAATATTTCATGAGCTCGGTGTTCTATAAGGACAAAAATGGCCTCCTTGCTTCTCCCTCGTAAAAAAAAAATAAAAAAAAAAATACAAAAAATAAATACCTGCGCCATCACTAATAGAACCACACGAATATAAGCAATCCATATTGGTTGTTCAAGTGATCGAAGCTGTCTTTTGGTACAAATAATGCACATTTTCCCTCTCAATCTTTACAGAGAATTTATCCATTGATATAAGAAGTCCGCATTTACGAAATAGTAGTGATAAGAAACATTTGTCTTTTGGTGGAGTATTGGATTCTGTTAATACTCTAACACTCTTTTGTTTGTTCCGGTTTTACGTCACGGACTCCCTTTTCTACCAAGGGCTAGGACGGTCGCTTTCTTGCGAAGGACTTGTCTTGGCTGATGTAATCGTTACCCTGAGTGCATGCCCTTGCTAACCTCAGACCGTGACGGGGCGTGAACCCTCGACCTGACGCCTCAGAGTCGAGGACGCTACCGCTTGAGCCACGGTGACTACAGAACTCTAACACTCAAACTGGGCGAGTGATGTAGCCCGTTTAGGTATGTAAATGAGGTGTCAAGGAACGATTGTTGAAGAAATTAAAGTTTTATGTTATTATGTTTAGAGGTTCACGGTAGTGCATTCTACTGATACTTTCAACCCAATAAGCTCATACTTTAAAACTGAGTTAATAAGTGCTTTAACATGGGAGAATATTATTTTAAGAAGAAACTGCAAGGTCATGAAAGATTACTTTGACTTTAACTATTTATGAATGAGTAAGGTCTCAGAAAGTTGTTATACCTAAATGTATCATTTGCAGTAAATTAAATTCAAGCGAACGATGTATCTTATTGCAAATGATTCTTGCATTGGTATTGATTATTCATAATTTATTCCTCTCCCATCCCGTTGTTTTTATTTCGTAGTTTATTCCCGACTTGTTACATTTACTTTTATTAAGAAATTCATAATATATATATATATATATATATATATATATATATATATATATTATATATATATATATATATATATATTAATTTATTTTTTTTAAGTATATATTACATTGATTCTGTTCGAAGTTTGAGTAATAAAGAATCAGCGATAAAAATTTGTCGATTTTGACCCTTGTGGACTCTGACATGACTGTTTACGTAGGCACACAGGAATCACCCTTTTTTAAACACCTTAAAGTACCTTGTCTGTAAACAAGTCACGCATGTAAACACAAATAAAGCGATTAAACAAAATGAATTTTTTTTTACCATTGTGTTTTCACAGAGATGTTTGTTATCGTGATTGGAGTTTTTGTTTGTGCGCATACATAAGTGTTTTTGAATGCCCCATTTTTTTTTTAATAAATTCAAATTTGCTTGTGTTGTTGTGTACTGGTTTGAAAGTGTGCCTTTAACATTTTTGCTTAGTATATATATATATATATATATATATATATATATATATATATATATATATATATATATATATATATATATATATATATATATTATTTGAAAGAATGTATGGAGTGTAGGTGATAAACGCACTTGTCACATACGCATATATGCGTATCCAAGCCACATCAGCCTGCTCATACAATCATCTTCATTCCTATAGAATTATAAAGTTTTCATTTAGTACGGACTCCGAGGTTTACCACAAATACCCGCATCGTATAATCGTACCAGTTGTCCTTACGTACTCACATGTATGAATTGGCTTCCTCTTTATAATACTCATCAGGTAACTCATATACACACAACTTGTGTGTGTGTGTGTGTGTATATATATATATATATATATATATATATATATATATATATATATATATATATATATATATATATATATCGCATTCACATACACAATCGTTAACTGGCTGTCTAATTCGTATTTACAGATTTAGACATTTCTAAAGTTAGCATTCACATAATTTGTCACTATTTAAATTGAGATCTTGATATCTTCGTATTATATACAACCTATGTATCATATATATTGAAATACACTCTTGCTCATATGTCACACATACATATTACTTGCATTCACATCGCAACTACAGTATCATACATATATATTCACAACTCTTATATTTACGTATCACATACGTTCACATCTCAAATAAGATAATTTACACAGTTTTTCACATATTTAACATATGCACATCACACACAATCACACACAAATACAAACATATACGAAATGTGCTTAGCTTTTACATATACTTGTCATATACATGCACATCATGTATATGTACCTTACATATCGCATACTCTTCACATAATACATATAACCATTATTCACTTGCATGTCATACACATTTACGCTCATACATACTTACCATGCAGGAGTTGCTGCTGTTGGTGTGGCAGAAGACCCTGAGTGAAATATGCATAGCGTTTTTTTTTTTTTAAGCACATCTCGCGCAAATCACATAAGGGAGATGAAAAATATAATAGCATTTTTTCCCTTTGGTACTCTAAAATTCTAAACGGTTAATGGAGATGCTCTCTCTCTCTCTCTCTCTCTCTCTCTCTCTCTCTCTCTCTCTCTCTCTCTCTCTCTCTCTCTCTCTCTCTCTCTCTCTCTCTCTCTCTCTCTCTCTCTCTCTCTCTCTCTCTCTCTCTCTCTCTCTCTCTCTATATATATATATATATATATATATATATATATATATATATATATATATATATATATATATATATATATATATATATATATATTTACCCTTTTTGTTTTATAATTCAGAGTTATAAATGTCTGGATCCTCAAAAAATATATTTATTGTGTTTGTGCGTGTATATATATATATATATATATATATAATATATATATATATATATATATATATATATATATATATATATATATATATATATATATATATATATGTATATATATATATATATATATATATATATATATATATATATATATATATATATATATATGTAGTCGCCGTGGCTCAATTGGTAGCGTCAGCGACTCTGAGGCGTCAGGTCGAGGGGTCGCGCCCCGTCACGGTCTGAGGTTAGCAAGGGCATGCACTCAGGGTAGCGATTACATTTGCCAAAACAAGTCCGTCGCAAGAAGGCAACCGTCCTAGCCCTTGGTAGAAAAGGGAGTCCGTGACGTAAAACCGGAACAGAACAGAACTGTATATATATATATATATATATATATATATATATATATATAATATATATATATATATATATATATATATATATATATATATGCTAGCTAACGTTTTTCTCTGCCATTAAGAAACAATTTGGTTGAATGAGTATCCTATAAAATTTAAGACTCTTGTGCAGACGTTATGTTGTTCCAGTTTAGTTTTTTCAGCCTAACGATCTCGTTGCTTCTTACTTTTATTGCCTCTGTCCAAAAACTGAAATCACTTTCCATGGATTACATCGAGGGTAGATATTTTACATATATATATATATATATATATATATATATATATATATATATATATATATATATATATATATATATATATATATATATATATATCTACGCATGATTCAAACAGAGTACCCGACACGCTGACGGTCTAGCAATGAGCTTCCATGCCATTATTAGTCCGACAGGCGATTAAACAATGTTACCATATACACTGATGTCTTGTCATTCTGCACTTGGTTCGAGTCTTGGTCAGAGTCAATTATTGTTTTCTTATTTTGCACATTTGTTAATTGGTTTGTTATAATGTTCATATATATATATATATATATATATATATTATATATATATATATATATATATATATATATATATATATATATATATATATATATGTGTGTGTGTGTGTGTGTGTGTGTGTGTGTACACACAGGTAGACACGCTATTTAAAAAAATTGATTAGTTTATTATCGTTTTCCACTTGGAACACTCGTAATGTGCGTGTAAAATATCTGCTTTTCAAGGTGAGTTGTTATTAATTTTTATTTCATTTATGTTTGTCATATTTTTTAACTATTGTTTGTATTATATTGTACAGGTTTTTTTCTGTACTTATCAACATGCACTTTTGATTGTTAATATTATTAATATTATTGTTGTTGTTATTATTATTGTTATTATTATTATTATTATAATTATTATTATTATTATTATTATTATTAATTTTACTATTATTATTATTATTATCATTATTATTATTATTATTATTATTAAATATGTAAGTATGTGAAAGTACTTTGACGAGAAGACGCTATAGGAGTTTTCTTCTGAAGTTGAACTCGGGACTTTCTGGGCTACACTGATAGATGCTGAGATACCGAAATTTGTTTTGTTGAAAAAAGTAGTTACATGATAACTTATCTATGTATACATACACAAGAGTCATTATCCCCCTTACAAGGGGGGTGACCGAGTCAAAGAAAACCTTTGATTCTTTGCCTGAGGAAAATTCACTGGAGGTGACTTCCCGTTCCCTTGCTTCTCCCCATTTAGGCGACTTTTACGACAAGCAAGGAACACGGAGAAATCCTCTTGTCCCCTCACACCTACTTTACGGGCTCTGTTATTTTTCGCATTATTTGCAATTGTTTTAATTTTATAGTATATTTAACTTTAGAGCGTTTCTCTCGTTTTTCTCTTAATTCACTCTTTTCCTCTTTAATATTTTAGCGTCTTTAATCTCACCCTATTCTGCATCTTTTTTTTTTTCAAATTTACCCTTTCCTTTTAGTTTTTCTATGGAATGTCTTTTAATATATTTTTGGTGCCGGATGACTGGCAAGATAGATATATATATATATATATATATATATATATATATATATATATATATATATATATATATATATATAATATATATATATATATACAGAAAGAGAGAGAGAGAGAGAGAGAGGGGTTATAAGAATTTTTCCATAATGATTTTTGCGACTGGTTAATAGTCGACTTGTAGCCAAACTCTCTATGAGAGCTCCTGCAACTTCTCTTAGCCAGAACCTCTTGGTGAAAAGAGCGAGGGGGTAGCGGCTTCTTTATTTTATGTAACCCTTACTGATTCTTAAGGTTTATGCGAGCACATCCTGGCTATGAGGGACCTATGTTGGATTTAAAAAAATAATAATAATAAATAAAGAGAGAGAGAGAGAGAGAGAGAGAGAGAGAGAGGGAGGATAATTTTGAAGATGGTCCAAAGAGACCGAGAGACAAAAGAAAAGGGAAAAGAGATGAGGGGCATGGAAAGGGGTGTAATGGAAAAAGGTTTTTTCCTAAGAATAGAGAGAGAGAGAAAAAAATTCCGAAATTAGAGCTTGACAGGTATTGCAAAGGATTACTTGGCTGGGGAAAAAGTGATGGGGGTAGGAGGAGGAGGAGGCGTATGGATGATGATACGGTGCAAGCTGTCTGGGTGGGGGTAGGGTTATAGAGGGTGTTGGAGGAGAGTTTACTAAAGGGGATTTTTAAGGGACAAATTGGTGAACAACGTCAATGGGAATTCAGGGGATTTACAAACGAAGGGAGGGGGGGGTGTCATAAGTATATTGCATAACCTTATTCCCTTCCCTACCACCCCCTCTCTTGGTTTTATTGGCTCATAGTTTCTCTCTCTCTCTCTCTCTCTCTCTCTCTCTCTCTCTCTCTCTCTCTCTCTCTCTCTCTCTCTCTCTCTCTCTCTCTCTCTCTCTCTCTCTCTCTCTCTCTCTCTCATAGACCTGATAATAACAAATAAAGTAGAAAGTATACCCTATTGGGACGTAGTTCCCTGCCCAGTTGCATATCACGAGCCTAACATTGTTATGCTAAGCATAAACAAACCCAAAAGGAAGCCTCTCTTCAAGACATTCCGGTGTTTAAAAAATTACTTCCCTTATATCTTTCGTGAAGCATTAATCAACAACACAAATGTAGTTAATAGTATTATAAACCACAGATAACGTCCAAGTCTTCCGTGAATGCTTAGATAGTTGTGCACCCATTGTAACAAGAAAAATAACCCACCCCTTAGCTCCCTGGCTAACTAATAACATCAAAGGGGCAGTGCAAATCAGAAGTCAAATACAAAAAGAGGTAAGCATTTATAGATATGTCCGTGAACGTTATAAAGTAGAAAAGAAACGTGTCAGATCTCTCACGGATATAAGGAAATTTTTTTTACAAAAAATAATTTAATGACTAGACATGATACAGCGGCAGCATGGAAAGTGATAAGAAGCATGATACCAAATGGAAAGACTACCTCAGGAAGTTATGAAAATATTACAGAGTTGAAAGACAAAGCGGAAAACGTAATTACTATTTTGATAACGTTGGGAAAAATACATATGAGAAAACCCAAGAATACATCAACTCAGTGAATATCAGTAATTACTTAAATGTCAGTTCTTCCAATGTAATCACAAGAGAGTACTTAAGATAAATCCTGTCGATTGTGCTACCCTAATTTGTACAATAAAGAGCCTAAGAAACTCTGGCTCTTATGGTCAAAATGGTATACCATTTCAATTCATCAAAGATGCTCTACCCATGATTGTATCATATATTCTAGTCATTATGAACACTTCCACTGTTACTAAAAGGTTTCCTGACTCTTCGAAAAAATTACATGTAATACCTCTGCATAAAAAGGGGGACAGAGAAGATGTGACAAACTATCGTCCCATTTCCCTACTACCCATTTTCTCTAAAATATTTGAAAAAATATTTGGATGCCAACTTATGTCATATTTAGAGTCAAATAGACTATTAACTATTAACCAACATGGTTTCAGGCAGAAACTCTCGACGGAAACTGCACTGCTCAAAGTTACGAATAGTATCTATAATGATATAGAGATGAAAAAATCTCTCTGCTTGTATTATTAGAATTATCAAAAGCCTTCGACAGTGTAAACCATGAAATTCTTATAAGTAAATGTACTTATCTAAATATTAGTCCTAGCTGGTTTAGAGAATATCTATCTAATCGCAAACAGTCTATCCGTCTTAACAACATTATCTCTATGCCAAAAAAATGTATCATTTGGTATTCCACAGGGATCAGTGCTTGGTCCTATCCTCTTCTCCATTTACGTAAATAATCTATCTTCATTCATTTCTAACTGTCTAGTCGTACAATATGCAGATGACACTCAACTACTCCTTAGTGGTGATATTAATAACCTCCCAGAGCCAACCTTAAGAGCAGAAAACACTGTCAAAAAAAATTGGGCTGTTAATTAACGAATGTAAAACACAATGCATGTTTATTGGCTCAAGGTTCCATATAGCACAAATTCCAGAAAACACAACAATTAATTTTTGCGGCAATATCATTACACCTAGCAAAACAGTCAAAAACCTAGGAATTCACTTTGATAACTACATGTTGTTTGATTCTCATATAGATAAAGTATGCAAAAAGGTTACAGGAACATTAATGTAATTATCACGTATATTCTTTTTCTATGCCTACAGCTACACTGAATATTTTGGATATTCATTACACATCTTTTATTATCCCTTCACATCTGACAAGCCATTACACTCTCCATCTCTGTTTCTCTTTATGTATTCTTCGTGCCCAGACCTGATGAGGGCTGTTTTATTGTATAAATTCTTTGGCCCGTCCTGGTGTCACAATCATATATAAAAAAAAAAAAAACTACCGCTGGAATAACTGTTGTTGAATCTCTAGCCATAAGTCACATTAATTACTGCACAACTGTTTGGAGAGCTACCACTAAGACTCAGATATACTGAATACAGAATCTTATTAATTTTGCAGCTCGAGTTGCTCTAAAATTGTATAAGAATAACCATTGTACCAAAATGGAAATAAATGTTTGTTTGTTTGCTTGCACGCACGTACGTGCAATTATATATTAAGAAGCACTGCAGATATTTAAGGATCGACCGAACAACGTAATAATCATGTTTTGTGTGTGTGCGTGCGCATGCTTCATCTCGACTTTACACAGTTTTTGCTAGTCGGTCCTCATTCGTTCTCTCCATATGCCCAGACCACCTCTGCAATGTCTGGTCTATCGTATCAAGAGCACCTTATTCCAGTGGCCGTCCTCTGCTTCATCTCCACATTCTGTAGTATGGTAATATAAATGTTCACAATTTTAATTGTAGCTGTTAAGAACTACTTTAGTTGTTCTGTTTATTACTTTATGCAATCCTTACCATCACATGAAACACCAGTTCAGCAATCATCTTCTCAATTATTTATTATTTGTATTTAGAAGTTTAACTGTATATTCCATATATTGCAAAATTATATTATTAATGATAAAATTTGCATCACTGATAATGATTATTATTATTATTATAATTTGTATTATTATTATTATTATAATTTGTAATATTATTATTATTATTATTATTATTATTATTATTATTATTATTATTATTATTATTATTATTATTATTATTATTATTCATCCCGAAAGTGTAAATACATATAGTGAACATTATCGACATTTAAAGACTCATGACTGGCAAAGAAGGTTAAGTAATGACTTTGACGAAAGATCTCAGAGATCAGGATCATGCCGCACAAGAAAAATGATGGCATTTCATAATTTCCCTTAAACAGACAAAGTTCAGGGATAAATCTCTTAAATTTTGTTTTATGTTCAAGTTTCTGTTAGTTTATAGTTTAATCACTCACCTACCCAGTGGGAGGGGGAAAAAAAAAAAAAAAAAAATATATAATATATATATATATATATATATATATATATATATATATATATATATATATATATATATATATATATATATATATATATATATATATATATATATATATAATCTTTAATCCCTCACACTGAGTGGTGAATTCACTAAGTTTTGTAATGCTGTTGGTAGCTCCTACATGGAGAACGCCACTACCCTCTCCAGTCTATTTAGCATAGATACCGGCATAGAGAAATTTCACAGCCACTTTTAAGAGTCGAACCAGGGACCCACTAGATCAGTGATTCTTAACCAGGGGTGTTCGCACCCTTAGGGGGTTCGAGGCCGGTTCCTAAGGGGTGAGAGGATGCCTATGAATTAAAGCAAAATAAATTTCTATATACGCGTTATATTTTTCCTGGAAAAAAAAAAACACTGCTTCATCAGTGTTTTGAGATAGAGATAAACCTAAAATAAAAATAAAACGTGGTTTTGTTATTAATACACATCACATCAACTTTGTATTTTTAGCATTTTTTTTGTATTTCAGCAATCGCGGGGGGGGAGGTTTGCGAGAACTGACTGCTGATTTGAAAGGGGTGCATATACTGAAAAAGGTTAAGAACCACTGCGTGACTAGATATTAGCTTTGGCGCTTCATAAAGATTACCGCTGTGGTCACTCCAGCAGCTAATTTTCTCTCAGCATTTTATTCTTCTCACAAATAACGTGTTTCAGTAATTTCTTAGTCGATGTAATTTATGTTTGAGAGGTAAAATTCACAGAGTAACCTGGAGTCTTATTTATTACTACTTTAATGGCTCTTTTATAATCAATTTTATGCTGATCACTCATTTCCAACCCGCACAAAAAACATTCATTAACTCGCATTAACAACAGTAATTACTCATCCTTGGTCGTTACGTCTGTTTCCTTACTCGGCTCAGGATTACTCATTTTTGTATTGTTACTTGTAAATGAATTTTTGATTTGTGAATTTGATTGGTTTTGCTTGTATTATGTGATTTATTTATATTCTTTTTCAGTTTGTTATTTGCATTTTCCTATGCACCATTCTGTAGCTTTGGAGAAATAGTTTCCAGCTCTTATCCAGGAGGTTCTGAGTTTGATATTCTGATGTGGAACCTACAACTCCATTTTTGTTTTGCATCTCTCTTAAAGGTAGCAGGCTTTACAAGAATAGATGAACCGAGTCAAAGGCCCGATTTCTTAAATTGTGTAAACCTAGGATACCATATTGTTAGTTAGCTAGACACACACAAATGAATTTCATAAACGCATCTGACGCGTCAGGTGCGTTTATGAAATCCATTTGTGTGTCTAGCTAACTAACAATATGGTATCCTAGGTTTACACTGCTTAAGAAATCGGGCCAATTTTTGAACTCTATTCTGGAGGTCGTGCTTTGATGAAGGCAAAATAATGTAAGTTTTCAATAATTATAAGAAATAAATATCTTCATTAAATAATATATAGATAAATAAAATGAGTTTCACAAATATCTATAGATCCATTAATCTTGTATTTAGTTTATTTTTCATTTATTTTTTTTTTTTTTTAGTTTCTGTTTCTCCATCCATTTTGGGCATACCACCAAAACTTGCCTTTGTGGAGTTTAGTTGTAGCATCTGTCAGACGCCTTTCGAGCAGACTGCAGTCATCCATCCCTTTTTCTTTCACTTGTTTTAAGTCTTTTTGAAAGGTCATTTTTAAGTGTCTAGGAATGTGTTTTGTCTTCAGATAAACTCTCGAAGAACGAAAATAGATTTACGTTTGTTGTCTGTGGATATAATTGAGAAATGGCTCTTCGGATGTAATAGAGAAATTTACTTGGTTTATTTCATTTAAGTAACCTTTGGGTCTTTTTCGTCGACATTTCATATATAATGTTACTTTGCTTTTGTATGTTTCTTAACGAAACAATGAGGATTAGTCGAACAGATGATACATGCCATGATCCTGGGTAATATAAGTTAGGTTCAGTAATAATAATAATAATAATAATAATAATAATAGCAATAATAGTAATACTAACTAATAATAACAGCAACTACAATAATAATAATATAATAATAATAATAATAATAATAATAATAATAACAATAATTGTCATATTTTGTTAATATGAATCCACCCACTCTCTCATGTGGTCAGAGTGTACTGTATAGTATGTCTTGTTATCTGATATTCCATCCATTAGACTCTCTTTGCCAGATCCTTCTCATATTTAAACACAACATTAGGAAGGAACTGGGGATCAATCCCGGACTAGGCACCCTGTGTAATTTTTGGTACTTTTTTCTGCGATTTAGGGAATAGGCAGGTTAACCCAAACTTTACCTAACCGAGGTTAGGTGGATTTTGTTAAGTAGAGTACCCCAGGGTGTGATTTGGATATTCATATTTACTCCAAATATAACCTAACCTAACCTTGCAAATTACGGGCTTACTTAACTTTCCATGGATTTACAAGGGTTACTTATGATGACCAGAGCCGGTAAGTTTTGGTTAGGTTAATTATCCTTTTACCCCAGTTTAAGATTTACAGCCTGAAAATGAC
>JAXCGZ010015977.1:0-12500 GCA_037179515.1 Halocaridina rubra | reverse complement strand
GACTGGAAATGGAAGAAAGAATTAAAATGGAGTTTCAACATATGGTGATTTGTGATATCCTTGTGGAAAAAAAAAAAAACATGCCCACACAAGGTCACAAAATTGTTAACAAGTTTTGAGTCTATGTTGGGCTGGTTTGAATTTGAAAAAAAAAATAGCAGTAATGAAGTAGATTATGCGTGTTAACTCACTCTCTCTCTCTCTCTCTCTCTCTCTCTCTCTCTCTCTCTCTCTCTCTCTCTCTCTCTCTCTCTCTATATATATATATATATATATATATATATATATATATATATATATATATATATATATGTGTGTGTGTGTGTGTGTGTGTGTGTGTGTGTGTGTGTGTTTGTGTTTGTATGTGTGAAGTATTCGAGGACTTTCGGTATCTCAATGTATATAACGTGTAGCTCCTACCAAGTAGGCCTGTGTCCCAGCTGATTGGAGGAGTGCATGTGTAGTTCCACTTTATAAAGGGAAAGGAGATAAGTATGAGTGTGGCAGTTTTAGAGGAACTAGTTTGTTGAGTGTAGTTGTCAAGATATATGGAAGATGTTAATCGAGAGAACTAGGAAAGGTATGAGAGACTGATTTGGGATGAACAGTGTGGGTTCAGGAGAGGAAGAGGATGTGTGGATCAGGTGTTTGTTGGAAGACAGGTGTGTGAGAAGTTCATGGAGAAAGGTAGGGACTCTTTTTGGGCTTTTATGGACTTAGAGAAAACGTTTGGCAGATTTGATAGAAACGTTGTGGTGTGTGTTGCGACTGTATGGAATAAGTTGAAGTTTGTTGAATGTTGTGAAGAGTTTTTACATGAATAGTAGAGCATGATTGGTTTGAGGTGAATGTAGGGTTACGTCAAGGTTGTGTTATGTCGCCATGGTTATTTAAGGTGTATATAGATGGAGTAGTAAGGGAAGTAAATGAAAGATTAGTAGACAGATGCTTGGAACTAGTGGGTGAGTGTGGAAGGTTGTGGAAGTTGAATTAATTGTTATTCACAGATGATACTGTATACTGGTGGCTGATTCTGAGAATGAACTGGCTCATTGGTGACTGAGTTTGTTAGGGTGTGTGAAAGTAGGAAGTTGCGGGTGAATATTGTTAAAAGTAAAGTCACGAAATGCACGAGGAGTGTTAATTCTTGGTAAATTAAATATAGAAGTGAATAGGGAGTTGCGTGAAGAAGTTAAAGAGTTCTAAGTATCTGGGGTCGCATGTATCAAGGAGTGGACGAGTTTTCTAGGAGGTAAGTCTTTGATTGAAGGAAGCAATTAAATGTCTAGGTGGGTTTAAAAGAGTGATGTGAAAGAGGTATTTAGGAATTAATACAAAGAGAAGGATATATGAAGGTTTGATTGTGCCGACAGCATTGCTTGGAGCAGAGACTTGGAATGCCTGAGAGAATGAAAATAACAAATGTAATGGAGATGAGGTATTTGAGAAGTAAGATTTGTGTATCTAGAATAGATAAAGAGATGAGGACGTCAGGCAAAGAATGGGTAGATTAGAATGGGATAGGGTAGATCAGAGAATACAGAGTTGGTTTGGATACATGGAAAGGATGAGTGATGAACAAAGAGTGAAGAGAGTGTGAAGTGCAGAAGTAATTGGAGTTAGGCCAAGAGGAAGACCTAGTATGAGATGTATGGATGGCGTGAAAAGGGCATTGAATGCACGAGGAATGTCAGTGGAGCAGGGAAGAGTGTATGCAAGAGATAAGAATGAGTGGAGGAAGACTGTATAGGTGACGGGTCAAAGGGATTTCTCTCACCTGCTAGCTCAGCAAACTGTCATGGACGGATTTGTGGGGAGTTGCCATGTGACGAAGCAGTGGGGGTAAACCAGCTGCGACTGTCGGGCCTCTTTGTAGAATGAGTTTGCAAGGGTGGGAAATGTGGCAACCCTATTTCCCCAAGGAGCTACGAGGTGTGTGTGAATCGTAGTGAATACGTGTTTCGTGGCTCGACCACCCTCCTTACAAGGGGGAGTGAGGCCATGTATATGTTTGTATGTCGGTATTATTATTACTATCCAAAATATTTTACCAATTTCTGCTGGAAATCTAACTTAGGACCTGTAGATCAGGAATTCACAGCTTATTGCTATGACCACAGGTCTCAGGTTCGAATCCCATCAGCAGTAGGTGAAATATTTAGAAATATTTAAATGCTTAATTGAACTGTAGTGTTCAGTCATTATTATTATTATTATTATTATTATTATTATTATTATTATTATCATTATTATTTTTATTATTATCATTATAGCTTATTTATTAGCCTCATCATATCCCCCCATCATTAAGTAACATCCTGTGTCTTTAAACCTACACATATAAGAAAACCCATTTTGAACATCATGTTTCTTTGGCCTTGCCGTGATGGCATAATAACAACTCTAATGGACATTAATTGCTCTTAAACCTAACGATGTCGTTGAAGTCCATTAAAAAACACTTGTTTTATTATAGTTTTTCTTCTTTTTTTTAAGCAAATAATCTGTTATTTATCGTCCCACCCAACCCAAAATGCCCCTCATCATTTTTCTCTACTTCACGTAAATGCATCGTTTATTAGATGTCGAGTAGGCCTATACATAGAACTTTCGAGGGTTGGAGATGTGTTACTGACTAATCTTCGTGTGTATTTTTTTTTTCGTTCGTTCTTTCTTCCAGACTTACAGTGCTGTATGTACGTATACCTATCTATCTGTCTATATATCTCTCTATATATGTATGTATGTATCTATTTATCTCTCTCTCTCTCTCTCTCTCTCTCTCTCTCTCTCTCTCTCTCTCTCTCTCTTTCTCTCTATTTATATATATATATATATATATATATATATATATATATATATATATATATATATATATATATATACTGAATATTTTTGGATATTCGTTACACATCTCTTATTATCTTTCCACATTTGATAAGTCACAACGCTCTCCATCTCCTGTTCATTTTACTTTGCTTTTTTCTTTTTTTTCAGTCCTGGTGTCACACTCTTAATATATATATATATATATATATATATATATATATATATATATATATATATATATATATATATATACACACACAAACACGCGCACACTTATACACACATGTATGGTATTTCAACCTAATAATGTTTATATTGGTTAAGAGAGTCTTGTGATTAACTTTCGTAATACCAGCGACATTGCGAACTTACTGTTGCATTCCAAGCGTTTAGGGAAGCAGCTAAAGGCATAGCCAACGTATTGCTGCTACGAATTCACATGGCGTCTTGCAGTTAGAAAGTTCTATTTTCCTTCAAATTATATATCTCGATTCACTGAGATTGTATTTCGGAGGGCCCCCGAAAATGGAGGATCACTCTATATTATTATTTTTTTTTATGGGTGTGACACTGGGACAGGCAAGAATATTGCTTTCTTTTGGCCCGGGCTTCAATAAAACATTAAGACAAAGGAAAAGTAGAAGTGTAAGGACAAGACAGGAATAAGGAATGATACCCAATAGGAAAAGGACTGGCTGAAATAATAGTTTAAGTATTGAGAACCTAGAGATATAGCACGATTAGGCCCTGAGATGACGATAGATCTGCTTTTTAAAGGAAGATAGGTTATAAGAATTAGGGGAGACGGAATTAGAAAGAGAGTTCCTGTATCTGGAGGTAGGTGGGAAGAAGCAGTCGTTACAATCCGCGAGCTAGAAATCTCCACAGTACCTGTGAGACGAGGCCACTTGATTGGGACTACCGCAGCGTAACAGGTGGAGCGCTCGACTCGGGAGCTGACGGACCCGCGTTTGAGCCCATGGGGGGGCGATGGGAAGGGTATCCAGCCATAATTCCTTAGCTTTAATCCGGCTCTGTCCACTCCCAATTGGGAACTAATACTGACTTATGTTTTTTCAGCATTATTATTATTATTATTATTATTTATTCGTATTTTACGTTACGCAGTATATTACACTATTTTAATAACTTATACACCCCCAAGTTATCATATAGAATTTACTACCCAGTTCCCTCTAACGTTTAATTTACTCGCTTATAATTGCCTGCAACGGTAATTAAACCTCTATAGCCTGTCCTTCACGTCTTTAAAAGACTTATTTATTGTAATTTTTATAATCTCATTAAAATTTTATTGTTCATCAGGAATATAATTTCCAAGCAGCTGTATTAATAATAATAAAAAAAAGGGAAAATAAAAAAGTAATTTTTCAGCCATTACATTGAACATTATATAAGCCATTATGTTGCCCATTATAACGGTCGTAATATGAACCATTAAATGAACCATTATAATCTAGTCTAATAAAAGTTAATCAACCTCTACAGGCTGTAGAGACCTACCCCATCTCCTCCCCTCTTCCTCTGTGGCATGGCACACCACCACTCTTTCCTTTGAGCCTAGCCTCTATATCTTCAGTGGTGTGGTTCCCCTCCCGTCCCCCCACGTACTCTAGCTCTTTAGACCTCATCCCCCTCCGGCCTAGGCCGCATATATGCTGCTGTGGCTGAAGTTTACCTTTAATTTTATTTATATGACAAATATATAATGTAAAGTAAACATTTATTATCCATTGGGTGTGTCTGCGCGTACATGACTCCATGTACAGTTATTGGTGGTAAAAAAAAAAAAAAAAAAAAAAAAAAAATATATATATATATATATATATATATATATATATATATATATATATATATATATATATATATATATATATATATATATATATATATAAGCCAGAGAATCCATAATCTTATGCTTTATTCTCTTCTAGTTATCACCTCTTTTTTTATTTTCTTCTTGAGGGTTTCATACTTTCTCTGAACATCATTTTTCACACGTTTTCCAAGATTCATATCTTTTCTTCTTGTAGTGCTAACCACTATTAATAAAGGCTCTCCGGTTCCTAAATTTAGATTTTGTGTGTGTGTGTGTGATTTCATAGCTTATGCTATTGACATTTTCCATATTGATTATGTAAGTATTGCCTAAATCCTCACCGAGCTTTCCTTCCAATATCACCTCTTGAGTACGTATGTACAAATGGAATAAGTTACTCTTCATGACTCCTCACACATGCATATCCATTTGTTGCGATATGAAATTGTGAAACATGTGTTAGTGTTTATGAGGTATATATATATATATATATATATATATATATATATATATATATATATATATATATATATATATATATATATATATATATATATATATAAGTAGTCGCCGTGGCTCAATCGGTAGCGTCTCCGACTCTGAGGCGTCAGGTCGAGGGTTCGCGCCCCGTCACGGTCTGAGGTTAGCAAGGGCATGCACTCAGCGTAAGGATTACATCTGCCAAGACAAGTCCTTCGCAAGAAGGCAATCGTCCTAGCCCTTGGTAGATAAGGGAGTCCGTGACGTAAAACAGGAACAGGATATATATATATATATATATATATATATATATATATATATATATATATATATATATATATATATATATATATATATATATATATAAGAACCACATTTCCCCTGCTAAGGGGAGTGGCTCGGTGAAGGCAAAATACTCTATGACTCTTTGGGAAGAGAAAATACAGAGGAGGGGATTCCCAGTCCCCTCGTTCCGCCCCATTCAGTCGATTCCTACCATACACGGGGGAACATGGAGGAAGTATTCTAGCTCCCCTCCTTCAGGGGGAAATTATGATAATAATAGTTCACCTGATACACAACTATATGATTATTTCCCAATGGTGATTTTGCCACGACTAACAGGGGAACTTGTTCTTACTCAGCTAACTTTTTCCTCTCAACCTCATTCCCCCTCCCATACACTCACCCACTACCTCCCCGTAGCCAAAGGCATCCATCCGGAGGTACCATACCTGTAAAACGAAGGCTTTTAATTTCCAATAGTATATCTGTTTTTATTATTATTATTATTATATATATATATATTATATATATATATATATATATATATATATATATATATATATATATATATATATATATGGCATGAATGCTGATGTGTCCATAAAATGTGGCTGCCAGTAACTGAGTGTTGTTTCAATTGTGAAATGTGTGTGTATGAGATGTCATGTGATATCATAAGAGAGTAATGCCAGCCTGGTTTGAATTGTTCGGCAGAATAATAGTGGTACACCATCTTTCATGATGATGTATGCAGCAGACAAGATGGCCTTACAGACTCTGATGGCAGGGCAGTTATAGCTTCGATAGACAGCTGGAGTGTATGTGGCGATGGCCATATCACTGCTCAGATTTACAGGATAATCAGGTAGCTTATGACTGACTGCAGGCTGGTTTAATTTTTCTTTTCTTTTCAGTTCTACATTTTTTTTTCTTTGAGAGGATATCGATGACTAGACAGATTGTAAGCTTCTGTTTATACATATAGTTGGCTCAATTCTTATTTATTTATTCAGCTTGCACTGTTCTTTTATACGTATTTAATATTGAATTCACGTCTGAGCCGTGATGGAGGAATGAATTGATTATATGGTTTTGAGTCTGCAGAGTCAACAATTATATTTAACTTTATATTTAGATGGAATTAATCAGATTCTTTTGTTTTGCGAAGTCTTTTTTTTTCTCTCTACAAAACGTGGCCAAATGTGTCTCTAATTATTGAACATACTTTTGTTAATGTTATAGGCTATTTATTCTTTTTTATGTGTTAGAATGGCTTAATTATGTAATCAGTGTAATGATATAAGAAAAACACAGCCTTGTCAGTAATAAGATTAACAAGATTGACCTCATGTCTAAAAGGGATAATTTTTTTTTTTTTTTTTTTTTAGAAAATATATTTAAGAGAAACTGGGATTCTTGCATATCTTTTATATAAGATCTTATGTATTTTTTCAATCGCATAACACGTCTTTATTATGATTAAGTGTGTTATAGTTACTCATTCTCAAATGTACAAACATGCCATGAAGAAAGAAGGAATTTAATTTAATTGCTCCTTCATTTCATATTCTTTTAAATTCATTATGATCTTTTCTAGTTTTCAATGATTGTTTTTTTATTGTTATTATATATATATATATATATATATATATATATATATATATATATATATATATATATTATATATATATATATATATCCCGATATTAACTAATTCCTTTCATTTCTATGGTTTAGCCATTTCAGTCTTCCTCGGACCTTTTCTTCCCTGTTACGTGATATTTATCTTCATTTTAATTTATAAGTTTTTCTTTATCCTACAATCCCCTTTACCTCTATTTTTCTTCTATATTATATTGTTCTTACTCCTTACACCCCTTTCTGTTCCTTTTCATTTTTCCTTTCCCCTCCCTTCCCCCATCCCCCATCTTCCAGCTATACTTATCTCAACTATCACAAGATTGGTTAACAACTGCGCGAGTTTGTAGTTAAAGAATCACTTAATTGGAGCAATACATCATCAGCTAATGGCCGAGGCTGCCACCCACTCCTCTTATTGCTAGAGTTGCCCCAAATGTTGCAATATACTTTTTTAATGAGATATGAGTTTGGGAGCAACTGGAGGAACAGGGAGGGTGGGAAGGAGAAGAAGGAATACCCCCCCCCTGCTGCTGTTTCTGCTCTCACATCCTTCTGCAGGCGTGGGAGAAGTTGGATGAAAAGTGGCTGTGTTGTTATCAAGTGTTTGCGGATGGAAGGAGAGAGAGAGGGGTGGAAAGAACAGGTCCAAAAGGGTATTTTTTTTTATTAATATATATTTAGTTTTTCAAACCTACAGTTGAAGTTTTTAACTCTTATGTCATAATTCATGATAATTAGTTACAGGTGAAAGAAGTGTAAGTCCAGGATGACTGATGTTAGGCTCTTTCAATGACTGTTTAAGATGGGGCATCTCTTGACATCTTCGATCAACGCTGTCATCCTCCTTTATTATGATTGTGACACCAGGACGGGCAAATAAATATGTAAATATGTCTGCCCTCATCATGCCTAGGCACGAAGAAAACAAAAAGATAAGAGAAACAGAGATGACAAGTGTTGTGACTTATCAGATGTGAAGGGGTAGTAAGAGTTGTGTAACGAATATCCAAGAATATTCGGTGTTCATGTAGGCCTAGAAAACAATGAAGAAATAAAAAATTAAATGTAGAGAACTGATGTAAATTGCAACTGAAATTGAGGCTTTAGAAACCAATTTTACATCGAAATAAATATATAATAAAAGGGAATTTTTTTTTTTAATTTATTCAGATAACTGTACATGGGGACATGTGCACATGGGCACTCCTAGTCATATTGCAGTTGATAAACATTACAATCTATTTGGTTAGGTATAAATAACATACTAATAGAATTTGCAATTAATTTTAAATATCATAGCAAGTAATTAATAATAAAATATAGTGTAATAATTGAAGAGTACTTGAAGAGTAATCATTGTGACAATATTTTCAATAGCCCTTGTTGAGTGCTATCATTTAAGTTACATTTCACTTTCCAACGGTACTACTGCAGACAATTTGAAGCAGATATAGAATAACAAGTTTCAGGTTAGAATAATAAGTAGGTACATACATATATATATACATACATATACACATATACATACATACATGCATACACACACACACACACACACATATATATATATATATATATATATATATATATATATATATATATATATATATATATATATATATATATATATATATATACATATATATATATATATATATATATATATATATATATATATATATATATATATATATATATATATATATATATATATATATATATATATATATATATATATATGCATGCATTAATTAGATGAGCAATAGAAACACCACTGGGGCTTCATAGCCATACATATCAAGGAGAGAGAGAGAGAGAGTTTGTTGTATTCATTTCAGCAAAAGGAGTTATTCGTCCTTACCACAGATAAAGACGCATCCATGCATACTCATAAACATCATTGTCATCTGAGGGTAACACAGCAGAGGAAAGTGCATGTACTTAATCGCATATACGTACACATATAAACCTGAAGATACATACATACATACACATAAACACAGTGCCATATAATGGAAGATAAATTTGGAAGGAAAAGAAAGAGAAAGACTGAAAGCCCTTCCCCTTCTCCACCCTTCAAATTATGTACATGAGAGAGAATTACGTCAATTAATCCATTATCACTATTATCACAACCATTGCTACCACCATCATGATTATTATTATCATCATTATTATTATTATTATCATTATTATTATTATCATTATTATTATTATTATTATTATTATTATTACTATTATTATTATTATTATTATTATTATTATTACCATCATCATTACTACAGCTTTTGTTTGTAGATAGAGTTATGAATCAAAAGTAGTAATTATTGATACATATAGACATACACATACATATACATATACACATACACATATACATACATATATACATATAAATATATATATATATATATATATATATATATATATATACATATACATATACATATACACATACATGTACACATGTACACACATATACATACATATGAGCTCCTGAGGGAGGGGGGTTAGAATACTTCCTCCATGTTCCCCTGCGTGTCGTAAGAGTAGACTTAAGTGGGGCGGAGCGAAGGGAATGAAAGAACCCTTCTCTGTACTTTCTCTTCCCGGAAAGTCAGAGCATTATTCCTTTACTCAGCCACACACCTTATAAGGGGAAAAGTGGCTTATGTATATAAAAAGGCATATGCGAGAGAGAGAGAGAGAGAGAGAGAGAGAGAGAGAGAGAGAGAGAGAGAGAGAGAGAGGT
This sequence comes from Halocaridina rubra, assembly GCA_037179515.1. Classification (NCBI taxonomy): domain Eukaryota; kingdom Metazoa; phylum Arthropoda; class Malacostraca; order Decapoda; family Atyidae; genus Halocaridina; species Halocaridina rubra. The sequence continues at coordinate 2,673 of JAXCGZ010015977.1, read as the reverse complement.
ATTCCCTCCACCTTTCCCCTCCCCTTTTTTTTTTCAAAGTTATAGAAATATCAGATAATATACAAGAAAGTAGACTAAGATGGTATGGTCATGTCGTTAGAAGGGATGAACAGTATGTTGGGAGGAGGGTGATGGAAATGGATATACAGGGTAGAAGGAGAGGGAGACCAAAGCGTAGGTGGATGGATTGCATCAATGATGACCTGAGGTCTAAAGGTTTGTTGGGTGATGAGGTATGGGACAGAAATAAATGGAGAAAACTGACCAGAAACATCGACCCCACATAAATGTGGGAAAAGATGTAGACGAAGAAGAGGGTAAAAGAATTACATTTTCAACGTTGGGTATACACTAAGTACAGGATATAAGTTCTCTGGGTTGCAAAGGTGCACACAAAGTTCAAAGTAGCTCAGACCAAGAGGTCTGAAGTCCTTAAGCTTTGTGCACTCTGTAATGTAGTGTACTAAATTGTTGCCCCCTTCACACTCACATAAATGGCATTTTGAGTGTTCTGGGTGCTTTCTACCAGTTTTCTCGCAATTCACCTCCCATATATTTCTATAACCAAGTCTTATAAGGGCAGCAACTCTATCACAGTCACCTGTAAGCATTTTACCCATGCTGTATTTGTGTCTCAGCCTTCTGAAGTTTTCATAATGTTGGATCGAACAGGTGCTTACATGTTGTGTGAGTGTAGAAAGTTCTTGCTCTTCCATAATCTCATTATACAACATTGTTTTAAACTGAGTCAGTGTGGTTATAGATTTAGACACTGAACTCTCAGTTGCCATTTTTGCCAGCCTGTCAGCCTTTTCATTACCTACTATCCCAACATGGGAGGGTATCCATGAAAACTTAACTTGGAGTTTAAGTTTTGCGCAGTTAATAAGAGCCTCTTGAATTTCAGCCATGTGAGTTTTGTAGGAGCTTTTTAATGATCTCAGTGACAGCAGCGCACTCTGTGAGTCACAGAATATGATAGCATTTCTCCTAGCACTGAGAACATGTTCAATAGCAAGTTTTAGACCAACAATTTCACATTCGGTGATTGATGACCATTTTGGTATACTCAGTGCTTTGTCAAATATTTGCTGCCCTTAAAAATTGTCATAAACTATAATGCTGCACCCAGACCCTCCTGTACTGCTTGTGTGATACCCATCAGTGTAAATGCAGAGTGTTTCATTTTTAGTTGGGAAACTAGTTTCAATAAAGGCTTCAATTTCATCTAACCATTGATGTTTTTTAATAATTGGAGCAACATTCGGACCAGATGATAATATTGGAAAGAGAATTTCTGGCCCAATCCTCTTGCAAGGATTATTAATCGTGCAGGACCACTCTCAGTAAAGAGTGTTATATTATGTTTTTTTGTCTCATTGGTTATAAGCTTAAATATCTTGGGGTGAATTTGTCTTTCATACTGTATGTTACTTTTTATTAGTGATTTAATGATTGTTGGCGCTGACTGCGGCCCTTGGAAATGACCAGCATTACATGGATGAGGCTGAGCTGATTTTGCTAATTTAACTCCAAATATCACAGCTGACTGTTTGATATGTTCTATCAAAGGTGGGAGGTTTAATTCATGTTGCATATTTATAATTCTGGTGCTCATAGGGCGGCCAAGAATAATCTGCATAGCTTTGTTCTGAATTTTTTCTAGGGGTCTTAAGATAGAGGTAGTCATAGTACAGAGCTGCAGGGTGTGATAGTCGACTAATGACCTAACATATGCGAGATAGAAAGTTCGGCATATGTTAATTCCAACACCAGATACCCTATTGGCAAGAAGCTTTAACGGTCTGAGTCTCTGTTGCAGTCTTTCACACAAATCTTTGACATACTCTGTGTGAGGGGGAGAAGGAACTGGTATTCCCAAATATTTGTGATTTTCGCACACCTTAACCATTTGATTGCTTAATACAAGGTGAGGCTCTTGCGAGATACTGGAAAAGTACTTTGTTTTTGGAGTTGAAATGACAAGACCAATGTCTTTTGATACTTGAGAAAATTCATTAAGTATTATTTGCATATCATTGGCAGAAGGTGCCCTTATACATATGTCGTCTGCATAACATATGATGGTGCATTCATCATTTGGTAGTCTGAGAGACTTGAGAAGCTTATCCATTAAGATGTTAAAGAGAAGGGGAGACAGAACTCCTCCCTGAGGAGTTCCCAGTGTAAATTCCTTTTCACTGGAAGTAAGATATCCTTTATAGTACACTTTAGAGATTCGACTACTTAGGTAGCATCTAATTAGTTGCAGTAGTTTACCTTTGACCCCTAAAGTTGCTAAATGATCCAAAATAACGGTTCTGTTTGCAATATCAAAGGCATTTTGCAAATCTAGAAAAACAGTGACTTCAGAGCAGTGCTCAACATTCATAAATTCTACAAAACAGTCTTTGGTACTTTTTCCTTTCATAAATCCATACAAATTATTTGATAATTTTCCCTCGAGTGTGAAATCAAGTCTGTTCAGAATGACTGTCTCAAAGGCTTTGCAGAAGCAGGATGTCAGAGAGATAGGTCTTAATTTTGTACTTTCTTTTTTTGGAATTGGAATAATAATGCTTTTTTTCCATTGTTCTGGAAGTGTGCCCTCATTATAAATAGTGCTGAATAAAAACTGAATTGGATTAATACCATTACAAATATCATCATTAA
>JAXCGZ010015976.1:15000-36412 GCA_037179515.1 Halocaridina rubra | reverse complement strand
TATAAACACACCCACAGCTAATGCATCTACAACGACACTACCATTTATCACATCTATAAAAACCCCCTCAGCTACCACATCTACAACCACACCATCAACTTCTGCATCTACATCAATTCCATCAACTACTACATCTACAATGAAGCCATCAGCTAACATATGTACCACTACCACCACTTCAACTACCACTTCTACTACAAGCACCCCATCAGCTACTACATCTAAAACCATCCAACCAACTACCACATTTACAACAATCCCATCAACTACCATATCAAAAACCTCCCAATCTACTATCCCTTCTACAACCTTCCCAACAACAATCAAATCTACAACCACTATATTAACTATTATATCTACAACCATCCCATCAACTGCCACCTCTACAACCACCCCATCAACTACAACATTTACAACCACCCCATCAACTACCATATCTTCAACCACCCTACCAACTACCAAGTCTACATCCAGTCCATCAACTACCACATCTACAACCACCCCATCAATAACTAAATCTACAACCTCCCCATCAACAACCACATTTAAAACCACCTCATCTATTATAACTTCTACAACGGCCCCAGCAACTAAGGCTTCCACAACCACCCTATCAACTAGCAAAGCTACAACCACATCACTAACTACCAAAGCTACAACCACCCCATTAATATCTTCATCTACAAGCACCCCAACAACTACTACATCTGCAACCACACATCTAACTACCTTATCTACAACCACCCCATCTACTACCACATCAAGCACCACACCAACAACCAGCTTATCAACTACCATATATACAACCACCTCATCAAATGCCACATCAACAACCACCCCATCAACTACCACATCTACAAACTTCCCATCAACTACAATATCTATGACCACCCCATCAAGAACCACATATACAACCATCCCAACAACTACTACATATACACCCATCCAATCAACTACCACATCTACAACCACCCCATCAATAACTAAATCTACAACCTCCCCATCAACAACCACATTTAAAACCACCTCATTAATTATATCTTCTGCAACGGCCTCAGCAACTAAGGCTTCCACAACCATCCTATCAACTAGCGAAGCTACAACCACATCACTAACTACTAAAGCTATAACCACCCCATTAATATCCTCATCTACAAGCACCCCATCAACTACTACATCTGTAACCACAAATCTAACTACCTTATCTACAACCACCCCATCTAGTACCACATCAAGCACCACACCAACAACCAGCTTATCAACTACCATATATACAACCACCTCATCAAATGCCACATCAATAACCACCCCATCAACTACCACATCTACAAACTTCCCATCAACTACAATATCTATGACCACCCCATCAAGAACCACATATACATCCATCCCAACAACTACTACATCTACACCCATCCCTTCAACTACCACATCTACAACCACCCCATCAATAACTAAATCTACAACCTCCCCATCAACAACCACATTTAAAACCACCTCATCAATTATAACTTCTACAACGGCCCCAGCAACTAAGGCTTCCACAACCACCCTATCAACTAGTGAAGCTACAACCACATCACTAACTACCAAAGCTACAACCACCCCATTAATATCCTCATCTACAAGCACCCCATCAACTACTACATCTGCAATCACACATCTGACTACCTTATCTACAACTACCCCATCTACTACCACATCAAGCACCACACCAACAACCAGCTTATCAACTACCATATATACAACCACCTCATCAAATGCCACATCAACAACCACCCCATCAACTACTACATCTACAAACTTCCCATCAACATCAATATCTGCAACCACCCCATCAAGAACCACATATACAACCATCCCAACAACTACTACATATACACCCATCCCATCAAATACCATATCTACAACCACCTCATTAACAGCCACATTAACAACTACCCAATCAGCTTCAACATCTACAACCTCCACATCAACTATTAAGTCTACAACCACCCCATCAACTACCATATCTTCAACAATCCCATCAACTACCACATCTACAACCACACCATCATCTACCATATCTACAACCATCCTATCAAATACTAGATCTACAACACTCTCACCAACTATGAAACCTACAACCACCCCATCATACGCAACATCTACAATCATCTCGTCAAATACTACAGCTACAATTACAACTCCGATAGTTCCATCAACCTCTGCATCTATAAACACACCCACAGCTAATGCATCTACAACGACACTACCATTTATCACATCTATAAAAACCCCCTCAGCTACCACATCTACAACCACACCATCAACTTCTGCATCTACATCAATTCCATCAACTACTACATCTACAATGAAGCCATCAGCTAACATATGTACCACTACCACCACTTCAACTACCACTTCTACTACAAGCACCCCATCAGCTACTACATCTAAAACCATCCAACCAACTACCACATTTACAACAATCCCATCAACTACCATATCAAAAACCTCCCAATCTACTATCCCTTCTACAACCTTCCCAACAACAATCAAATCTACAACCACTATATTAACTATTATATCTACAACCATCCCATCAACTGCCACCTCTACAACCACCCCATCAACTACAACATTTACAACCACCCCATCAACTACCATATCTTCAACCACCCTACCAACTACCAAGTCTACATCCAGTCCATCAACTACCACATCTACAACCACCCCATCAATAACTAAATCTACAACCTCCCCATCAACAACCACATTTAAAACCACCTCATCTATTATAACTTCTACAACGGCCCCAGCAACTAAGGCTTCCACAACCACCCTATCAACTAGCAAAGCTACAACCACATCACTAACTACCAAAGCTACAACCACCCCATTAATATCTTCATCTACAAGCACCCCAACAACTACTACATCTGCAACCACACATCTAACTACCTTATCTACAACCACCCCATCTACTACCACATCAAGCACCACACCAACAACCAGCTTATCAACTACCATATATACAACCACCTCATCAAATGCCACATCAACAACCACCCCATCAACTACCACATCTACAAACTTCCCATCAACTACAATATCTATGACCACCCCATCAAGAACCACATATACAACCATCCCAACAACTACTACATATACACCCATCCAATCAACTACCACATCTACAACCACCCCATCAATAACTAAATCTACAACCTCCCCATCAACAACCACATTTAAAACCACCTCATTAATTATATCTTCTGCAACGGCCTCAGCAACTAAGGCTTCCACAACCATCCTATCAACTAGCGAAGCTACAACCACATCACTAACTACTAAAGCTATAACCACCCCATTAATATCCTCATCTACAAGCACCCCATCAACTACTACATCTGTAACCACAAATCTAACTACCTTATCTACAACCACCCCATCTAGTACCACATCAAGCACCACACCAACAACCAGCTTATCAACTACCATATATACAACCACCTCATCAAATGCCACATCAATAACCACCCCATCAACTACCACATCTACAAACTTCCCATCAACTACAATATCTATGACCACCCCATCAAGAACCACATATACATCCATCCCAACAACTACTACATCTACACCCATCCCTTCAACTACCACATCTACAACCACCCCATCAATAACTAAATCTACAACCTCCCCATCAACAACCACATTTAAAACCACCTCATCAATTATAACTTCTACAACGGCCCCAGCAACTAAGGCTTCCACAACCACCCTATCAACTAGTGAAGCTACAACCACATCACTAACTACCAAAGCTACAACCACCCCATTAATATCCTCATCTACAAGCACCCCATCAACTACTACATCTGCAATCACACATCTGACTACCTTATCTACAACTACCCCATCTACTACCACATCAAGCACCACACCAACAACCAGCTTATCAACTACCATATATACAACCACCTCATCAAATGCCACATCAACAACCACCCCATCAACTACTACATCTACAAACTTCCCATCAACATCAATATCTGCAACCACCCCATCAAGAACCACATATACAACCATCCCAACAACTACTACATATACACCCATCCCATCAAATACCATATCTACAACCACCTCATTAACAGCCACATTAACAACTACCCAATCAGCTTCAACATCTACAACCTCCACATCAACTATTAAGTCTACAACCACCCCATCAACTACCATATCTTCAACAATCCCATCAACTACCACATCTACAACCACACCATCATCTACCATATCTACAACCATCCTATCAAATACTAGATCTACAACACTCTCACCAACTATGAAACCTACAACCACCCCATCATACGCAACATCTACAATCATCTCGTCAAATACTACAGCTACAATTACAACTCCGATAGTTCCATCAACCTCTGCATCTATAAACACACCCACAGCTAATGCATCTACAACGACACTACCATTTATCACATCTATAAAAACCCCCTCAGCTACCACATCTACAACCACACCATCAACTTCTGCATCTACATCAATTCCATCAACTACTACATCTACAATGAAGCCATCAGCTAACATATGTACCACTACCACCACTTCAACTACCACTTCTACTACAAGCACCCCATCAGCTACTACATCTAAAACCATCCAACCAACTACCACATTTACAACAATCCCATCAACTACCATATCAAAAACCTCCCAATCTACTATCCCTTCTACAACCTTCCCAACAACAATCAAATCTACAACCACTATATTAACTATTATATCTACAACCATCCCATCAACTGCCACCTCTACAACCACCCCATCAACTACAACATTTACAACCACCCCATCAACTACCATATCTTCAACCACCCTACCAACTACCAAGTCTACATCCAGTCCATCAACTACCACATCTACAACCACCCCATCAATAACTAAATCTACAACCTCCCCATCAACAACCACATTTAAAACCACCTCATCTATTATAACTTCTACAACGGCCCCAGCAACTAAGGCTTCCACAACCACCCTATCAACTAGCAAAGCTACAACCACATCACTAACTACCAAAGCTACAACCACCCCATTAATATCTTCATCTACAAGCACCCCAACAACTACTACATCTGCAACCACACATCTAACTACCTTATCTACAACCACCCCATCTACTACCACATCAAGCACCACACCAACAACCAGCTTATCAACTACCATATATACAACCACCTCATCAAATGCCACATCAACAACCACCCCATCAACTACCACATCTACAAACTTCCCATCAACTACAATATCTATGACCACCCCATCAAGAACCACATATACAACCATCCCAACAACTACTACATATACACCCATCCAATCAACTACCACATCTACAACCACCCCATCAAATCTACAACCACCCCATCAATAACTAAATCTACAACCTCCCCATCAACAACCACATTTAAAACCACCTCATCTATTATAACTTCTACAACGGCCCCAGCAACTAAGGCTTCCACAACCACCCTATCAACTAGCAAAGCTACAACCACATCACTAACTACCAAAGCTACAACCACCCCATTAATATCTTCATCTACAAGCACCCCAACAACTACTACATCTGCAACCACACATCTAACTACCTTATCTACAACCACCCCATCTACTACCACATCAAGCACCACACCAACAACCAGCTTATCAACTACCATATATACAACCACCTCATCAAATGCCACATCAACAACCACCCCATCAACTACCACATCTACAAACTTCCCATCAACTACAATATCTATGACCACCCCATCAAGAACCACATATACAACCATCCCAACAACTACTACATATACACCCATCCAATCAACTACCACATCTACAACCACCCCATCAATAACTAAATCTACAACCTCCCCATCAACAACCACATTTAAAACCACCTCATTAATTATATCTTCTGCAACGGCCTCAGCAACTAAGGCTTCCACAACCATCCTATCAACTAGCGAAGCTACAACCACATCACTAACTACTAAAGCTATAACCACCCCATTAATATCCTCATCTACAAGCACCCCATCAACTACTACATCTGTAACCACAAATCTAACTACCTTATCTACAACCACCCCATCTAGTACCACATCAAGCACCACACCAACAACCAGCTTATCAACTACCATATATACAACCACCTCATCAAATGCCACATCAATAACCACCCCATCAACTACCACATCTACAAACTTCCCATCAACTACAATATCTATGACCACCCCATCAAGAACCACATATACATCCATCCCAACAACTACTACATCTACACCCATCCCTTCAACTACCACATCTACAACCACCCCATCAATAACTAAATCTACAACCTCCCCATCAACAACCACATTTAAAACCACCTCATCAATTATAACTTCTACAACGGCCCCAGCAACTAAGGCTTCCACAACCACCCTATCAACTAGTGAAGCTACAACCACATCACTAACTACCAAAGCTACAACCACCCCATTAATATCCTCATCTACAAGCACCCCATCAACTACTACATCTGCAATCACACATCTGACTACCTTATCTACAACTACCCCATCTACTACCACATCAAGCACCACACCAACAACCAGCTTATCAACTACCATATATACAACCACCTCATCAAATGCCACATCAACAACCACCCCATCAACTACTACATCTACAAACTTCCCATCAACATCAATATCTGCAACCACCCCATCAAGAACCACATATACAACCATCCCAACAACTACTACATATACACCCATCCCATCAAATACCATATCTACAACCACCTCATTAACAGCCACATTAACAACTACCCAATCAGCTTCAACATCTACAACCTCCACATCAACTATTAAGTCTACAACCACCCCATCAACTACCATATCTTCAACAATCCCATCAACTACCACATCTACAACCACACCATCATCTACCATATCTACAACCATCCTATCAAATACTAGATCTACAACACTCTCACCAACTATGAAACCTACAACCACCCCATCATACGCAACATCTACAATCATCTCGTCAAATACTACAGCTACAATTACAACTCCGATAGTTCCATCAACCTCTGCATCTATAAACACACCCACAGCTAATGCATCTACAACGACACTACCATTTATCACATCTATAAAAAACCCCTCAGCTACCACATCTACAACCACACCATCAACTTCTGCATCTACATCAATTCCATCAACTACTACATCTACAATGAAGCCATCAGCTAACATATGTACCACTACCACCACTTCAACTACCACTTCTACTACAAGCACCCCATCAGCTACTACATCTAAAACCATCCAACCAACTACCACATTTACAACAATCCCATCAACTACCATATCAAAAACCTCCCAATCTACTATCCCTTCTACAACCTTCCCAACAACAATCAAATCTACAACCACTATATTAACTATTATATCTACAACCATCCCATCAACTGCCACCTCTACAACCACCCCATCAACTACAACATTTACAACCACCCCATCAACTACCATATCTTCAACCACCCTACCAACTACCAAGTCTACATCCAGTCCATCAACTACCACATCTACAACCACCCCATCAATAACTAAATCTACAACCTCCCCATCAACAACCACATTTAAAACCACCTCATCTATTATAACTTCTACAACGGCCCCAGCAACTAAGGCTTCCACAACCACCCTATCAACTAGCAAAGCTACAACCACATCACTAACTACCAAAGCTACAACCACCCCATTAATATCTTCATCTACAAGCACCCCAACAACTACTACATCTGCAACCACACATCTAACTACCTTATCTACAACCACCCCATCTACTACCACATCAAGCACCACACCAACAACCAGCTTATCAACTACCATATATACAACCACCTCATCAAATGCCACATCAACAACCACCCCATCAACTACCACATCTACAAACTTCCCATCAACTACAATATCTATGACCACCCCATCAAGAACCACATATACAACCATCCCAACAACTACTACATATACACCCATCCAATCAACTACCACATCTACAACCACCCCATCAATAACTAAATCTACAACCTCCCCATCAACAACCACATTTAAAACCACCTCATTAATTATATCTTCTGCAACGGCCTCAGCAACTAAGGCTTCCACAACCATCCTATCAACTAGCGAAGCTACAACCACATCACTAACTACTAAAGCTATAACCACCCCATTAATATCCTCATCTACAAGCACCCCATCAACTACTACATCTGTAACCACAAATCTAACTACCTTATCTACAACCACCCCATCTAGTACCACATCAAGCACCACACCAACAACCAGCTTATCAACTACCATATATACAACCACCTCATCAAATGCCACATCAATAACCACCCCATCAACTACCACATCTACAAACTTCCCATCAACTACAATATCTATGACCACCCCATCAAGAACCACATATACATCCATCCCAACAACTACTACATCTACACCCATCCCTTCAACTACCACATCTACAACCACCCCATCAATAACTAAATCTACAACCTCCCCATCAACAACCACATTTAAAACCACCTCATCAATTATAACTTCTACAACGGCCCCAGCAACTAAGGCTTCCACAACCACCCTATCAACTAGTGAAGCTACAACCACATCACTAACTACCAAAGCTACAACCACCCCATTAATATCCTCATCTACAAGCACCCCATCAACTACTACATCTGCAATCACACATCTGACTACCTTATCTACAACTACCCCATCTACTACCACATCAAGCACCACACCAACAACCAGCTTATCAACTACCATATATACAACCACCTCATCAAATGCCACATCAACAACCACCCCATCAACTACTACATCTACAAACTTCCCATCAACATCAATATCTGCAACCACCCCATCAAGAACCACATATACAACCATCCCAACAACTACTACATATACACCCATCCCATCAAATACCATATCTACAACCACCTCATTAACAGCCACATTAACAACTACCCAATCAGCTTCAACATCTACAACCTCCACATCAACTATTAAGTCTACAACCACCCCATCAACTACCATATCTTCAACAATCCCATCAACTACCACATCTACAACCACACCATCATCTACCATATCTACAACCATCCTATCAAATACTAGATCTACAACACTCTCACCAACTATGAAACCTACAACCACCCCATCATACGCAACATCTACAATCATCTCGTCAAATACTACAGCTACAATTACAACTCCGATAGTTCCATCAACCTCTGCATCTATAAACACACCCACAGCTAATGCATCTACAACGACACTACCATTTATCACATCTATAAAAACCCCCTCAGCTACCACATCTACAACCACACCATCAACTTCTGCATCTACATCAATTCCATCAACTACTACATCTACAATGAAGCCATCAGCTAACATATGTACCACTACCACCACTTCAACTACCACTTCTACTACAAGCACCCCATCAGCTACTACATCTAAAACCATCCAACCAACTACCACATTTACAACAATCCCATCAACTACCATATCAAAAACCTCCCAATCTACTATCCCTTCTACAACCTTCCCAACAACAATCAAATCTACAACCACTATATTAACTATTATATCTACAACCATCCCATCAACTGCCACCTCTACAACCACCCCATCAACTACAACATTTACAACCACCCCATCAACTACCATATCTTCAACCACCCTACCAACTACCAAGTCTACATCCAGTCCATCAACTACCACATCTACAACCACCCCATCAATAACTAAATCTACAACCTCCCCATCAACAACCACATTTAAAACCACCTCATCTATTATAACTTCTACAACGGCCCCAGCAACTAAGGCTTCCACAACCACCCTATCAACTAGCAAAGCTACAACCACATCACTAACTACCAAAGCTACAACCACCCCATTAATATCTTCATCTACAAGCACCCCAACAACTACTACATCTGCAACCACACATCTAACTACCTTATCTACAACCACCCCATCTACTACCACATCAAGCACCACACCAACAACCAGCTTATCAACTACCATATATACAACCACCTCATCAAATGCCACATCAACAACCACCCCATCAACTACCACATCTACAAACTTCCCATCAACTACAATATCTATGACCACCCCATCAAGAACCACATATACAACCATCCCAACAACTACTACATATACACCCATCCAATCAACTACCACATCTACAACCACCCCATCAATAACTAAATCTACAACCTCCCCATCAACAACCACATTTAAAACCACCTCATTAATTATATCTTCTGCAACGGCCTCAGCAACTAAGGCTTCCACAACCATCCTATCAACTAGCGAAGCTACAACCACATCACTAACTACTAAAGCTATAACCACCCCATTAATATCCTCATCTACAAGCACCCCATCAACTACTACATCTGTAACCACAAATCTAACTACCTTATCTACAACCACCCCATCTAGTACCACATCAAGCACCACACCAACAACCAGCTTATCAACTACCATATATACAACCACCTCATCAAATGCCACATCAATAACCACCCCATCAACTACCACATCTACAAACTTCCCATCAACTACAATATCTATGACCACCCCATCAAGAACCACATATACATCCATCCCAACAACTACTACATCTACACCCATCCCTTCAACTACCACATCTACAACCACCCCATCAATAACTAAATCTACAACCTCCCCATCAACAACCACATTTAAAACCACCTCATCAATTATAACTTCTACAACGGCCCCAGCAACTAAGGCTTCCACAACCACCCTATCAACTAGTGAAGCTACAACCACATCACTAACTACCAAAGCTACAACCACCCCATTAATATCCTCATCTACAAGCACCCCATCAACTACTACATCTGCAACCACACATCTGACTACCTTATCTACAACTACCCCATCTACTACCACATCAAGCACCACACCAACAACCAGCTTATCAACTACCATATATACAACCACCTCATCAAATGCCACATCAACAACCACCCCATCAACTACTACATCTACAAACTTCCCATCAACATCAATATCTGCAACCACCCCATCAAGAACCACATATACAACCATCCCAACAACTACTACATATACACCCATCCCATCAACTACCATATCTACAACCACCTCATTAACAGCCACATCAACAACTACCCAATCAGCTTCAACATCTACAACCTCCACATCAACTATTAAGTCTACAACCACCCCATCAACTACCATATCTTCAACAATCCCATCAACTACCACATCTACAACCACACCATCATCTACCATATCTACAACCATCCTATCAAATACTAGATCTACAACACTCTCACCAACTATGAAACCTACAACCACCCCATCATACGCAACATCTACAATCATCTCGTCAAATACTACAGCTACAATTACAACTCCACTAGTTCCATCAACATCTGCATCTATAAACACACCCTCAGCTAATGCATCTACAACGACACTACCATTCATCACATCTATAACCACCCCATCAGCTACCACATCTACAACCACACCATCAACTTCTGCATCTACATCAATTCCATCAACTACTACACCTACAATGAAGCCATCAGCTAACATATGTACCACTACCACCACTTCAACTACCACTTCTACTACAAGCACCCCATCAGCTACTACATCTAAAACCATCCAACCAACTACCACATTCACAACTATACCATCAACTACCATATCAAAAACCTCCCAATCTACTACCCTTTCTACAACCTTCCCAACAACAATCACATCTACAACCACTATATTAACTATTATATCTACAACCATCCCATCAACTGCCACCTCTACAACCACCCCATCAACTACAACATTTACAACCACCCCATCATCTACAATATCTTCAACCACCCTACCAACTACCATATCTAAATCCACTCCATCAACTACCACATCTCCAACCACCCCATCAATAACTAAATCTACAACCTCCCCATCAACAACCACATTTAAAACCACCTCATCAATTATAACTTCTACAACAGCCCCAGCAACTAAGGCTTCCACAACCACCCTATCAACTAGCGAAGCTACAACCACATCACTAACTACCAAAGCTACAACCACCCCATTAATATCCTCATCTACAAGCACCCCTTCAACTACTACATCTACAACCACACATCTAACTACCTTATCTACAACCACCCCATCTACTACCACATCAAGCACCACACCAACAACCAGCTTATCAACTACCATATATGCAACCACCTCATCAAATGCCACATCCACAACCACCCCATCAACTACCACATCTACAAACTTCCCATCAACTACAATATCTATGACCACCCCATCAAGAACCACATATACAACCATCCCAACAACTACTACATATACACCCATCCCATCAACAACCACATCTACAACCACCCCATCAATAACTAAATCTACAACCTCCCCATCAACAACCACATTTAAAACCACCTCATCAGTTATAACTTCTACAACGGCCCCAGCAACTAAGGCTTCCACAACCACCCTATCAACTAGCGAAGCTACAACCACATCACTAACTACCAAAGCTACAACCACCCTATTAATATCCTCATCTACAAGTACCCCATCAACTACTACATCTGCAACCACACATATAACTACCTTATCTACAACCACCCCATCTACTACCACATCAAGCACCACACCAACAACCAGCTTATCAACTACCATATATACAACCACGTCATCAAATGCCACATCAACAACCACCCCATCAACTACCACATCTACAAACTTCCCATCATCTACAATATCTATGACCACCCCATCAAGAACCACATATACAACCATCCCACCAACTACTACATATACACCCATCCCATCAACTACCACATCTACAACCACCCCATCAATAACTAAATCTACAACCTCCCCATCAACAACCACATTTAAAACCACCTCATCAATAATAACTTCTACAACGGCCCCAGCAACTAAGGCTTCCACAACCACCCTATCAACTAGCGAAGCTACAACCACATCACTAACTAACAAAGCTACAACCACCCCATTAATATCCTCATCTACAAGCACCCCATCAACTAATATATCTGCAACCACACATCTGACTACCTTATCTACAACCACCCCATCTACAACCACATCAAGCACCACACCAATAACCAGCTTATCAACTACCATATATACAACCACGTCATCAAATGCCACATCAACAACCACCCCATCAACTACCACATCTACAAACTTCCCATCAACTACAATATCTATGACCACCCCATCAAGAACCACATATACAACCATCCCAACAACTACTACATATACACCCATCCCATCAACTACCGTATCTACAACCACCTCATTAACTGCTACATCTACAACTACCCAATCAGCTTCAACATCTACAACCTTCACATCAACTATTAAGTCTACAACCACCCCATCAACTACCATATCTTCAACAATCCCATCAACTACTACATATAAAACCACACCAACAACTATGATATCAACAACCACCCCACCAACTACCACATCTACAACCAAACAGTCAACTACCACATTTACAACCATCCCATCAACTATTATATATACAACTACCCCATCTACTAACACATATATAATTACCCCATCAACTACCATTTCTACAACAAACCAATCAACAAACACATCTACAACCTCCCAATCAACTACCACATCTACAACTACCCCATCAACTATTATATCTATAACCACCCCATCAACAACCACATCTACAACCATCTCATCAATTATAACTTCTACAACGGCCCTATCAACTAATACTTCTACAGCCACTCTATCAACAACCAAAGCTTCAACCACAGCACCAACTACCAAATCTGCAACCACCCCATTAATATCCACTTCTACAAACACCCCATCAACTACTTTATCTGCAACCACCCATCAAACTACCACATCTACAACTACCCTTTCAACTACCACATCAACAACCGCTTCATCATTGATCACTTCTTCAACTTCTCGATCAATCTCTAAATCTACAATCACTCCATTTACTACCATATGTACAACTATCTCATCATCTACCATATAAGCAACTACCCCATTATCTACCATACCTACAACCACCCAATCAACTACCATATCTACAACCATCCCATCAATTACAACACTTATATCCACCCCATCAACTACTACATCTATAATCATCCCATCAACTACGGCAGCTACAACTACCTCATTCATCACCACATCTGAAACCATATCATTAACTACCATATCTACAAACACCCCATCTACTACCACATCAAGCACCACACCAATAACCAGCTTATCAACTACCATAAATACAACCACCTTATCAAATGCCACATCAACAACCACCCCATCAACTATCACATCTACAAACTTCCCATCAACTACAACATCTATGACTACCCCATGAACAACCACATATACAACCATCTCAACAAGTACTACATATACACCCATCCCATTAACTACCATGCCTACAACCACCTCATCAACAACCACATCAACAACTACCCTATCAACTTCAACATCTACAACCTTCCCATCAACTATCAAGCCTACAACCACCCCATTGACTACCATATCTTCAACAACTCCATCAACTACTGCATATAAAACCACACCATCAACTATCATATATACAACTACCCCACCAACTACCACATCTACAACCAAGCAATCAACTACCACATCTACAACCATCCCATCAACTATTATATCTACAACCACTCCATCTACCACCACATATACCACTACCCCATTATCTAGCACTTTTACAACTGCCCCATCAACAAACACATTAACAACCAACCCATCAACTTCCACAACTACAACCATCAAATCAAGTACCACATCTACATCCACCCCATCAACTATTATATCTACAACCACCCCATCATCTACCACATATACAACCTCCCAATCAATTACCACTTCTGCAACAACCTAATTAACTACTAAATCTACAACCACCCCATCAACAACCACATTGACAGGCACCCCTTCAACTACTGCATCTAGAACCACTTAATCAACTACCACATCTTCAACCACCTAATCAAATACTACATCTACAACCACCCTATCAAGTACCACTTCTACAACCTCTTCATCAGCTGAAATATCTACAACCACTACATTAATTAACACTTCCACAACCAACCACCAACTACCACATCTACATTCCCACCATCAACTACCAAATGTAAAAGCAGTCGCTCAACAACCACATTTATGACCACCCCATCAAACACCACATCTACAACCACAACATCAACTTCCAAATCTGTAACCACCCCATCAACAATCACATCTACAACCACCCCATTAAGCACCACATCTATAACTAACTTATCAACTATCATATCTAAACCCACCTTATCAAATGCCACAGCTACAACCACCCCCATTTAGCACATCTACAACAAACCCATCAACTGTCACACCAGCAACAACCCAATGAAATATCACATATGAAACCACTCCACCAATTACCATATCTACTGCCATCCCATCAACTACCACATCTACAACCACCCCATTAACTACCACATCTACAACCACCCCACCAACGATCACATTTACAACCACCCAATCAACTACTACATCCACAACCACACCATCAACTATAGCCGGCTACAAATACCTCATCAAGCACCATGCCTAAAACCACTCCATCATCTACCATATTTGCAATCACCCCATCAAGTATGACATTTAAAATCACCCCATTAAACTCTACATCTATAATTAACTTATAAGTAAACAATATGTAATAAAAGCTATTCTAATATCATTAGACTGTATCTATGATATGATCGGTTTTTCGCCATGGACTCCCTTTTCTACTAAGAGCTAGGAGGGTGCCTCCTTGCGAAGGACTTTAGTTATTGGCAGGTGTAATCGTTACCCTGAGTTCACGCCCTTGCTAACCTAATACCGTGGTGGGCCGGGAACTCTCGACTTGGCGCCTCAAAGTCGGGGACGCTGCCGCTTTGCCGCAGTGACCACCACTCTAGAACAGGCATACATAATGATAATTGTTAGATTGTTCTAACGCGATGATAATTATAATTTTTTCACCAGTATCTGTATAATTTATTCATTTTTCTTTCCTTCTCTTCGGACGGACGAGAAGCATAACGCCTCCGTGGTCCTCTGCGTATAGTAAGAGTCGACTAAATGGAACAGAAGAGAACTGAGAATATCCTTCCTTCGGATTGGGACTATTTGGCGCCACCGTTTTAGAGCGTCCCTTTTGGCACTGCGAGTTAAGCCATTACCAAATAAAAATAAGTTTATTAACACTAACCTAACCTAGGTTAGGTTAGGTTGGGATAGGCTAGGTTAGGGTATGTTAGGTTAGATTAGGTTAGTGGTAAGTAACCTATTTTTTATATAGTAAAGGCGCCATTCACGGCGTCAAAAGGGCCGCGCCAAAACAGCGGCACCAAGAAGTAGCCGACCCTCCCTCCTTCATGTTGTCCTCTCGCGAAGAGGTGAGGCATTTGGAGTGGTTCTAGTAGGAAAGTACCTTCTAGACTCTAAGATGAGCATATAATTTGACTAGGTCAATCCATTTTCTAAAGTAGCCTAACCTAACCGAAATTAACCAAACCAAGCCAAACCTGGCCTACCATAACCAAATGAGAGTGAGAGGGATATTGTCTTCCGTAGGATATAATACCATAAATGCTAATTCTATGACATATTCTACCTTTAACATCCCTTACCTCTCAATATCCTAACCTTACCTAACCTAACCTAACCTAACCTAACTTAACCTAACCTAACCGAACATAGCCAAGCCAAATAAAATCTAATCCATTATAACTTAACATAAGCTAACCTAAGTTGGGTTAAGCTATGCTAAGCTAACCTAACCTAATATAAGCTAACCTAACCTAACCTATTGAGGATGAGATAGATGCTGACCATAGTGAGACAGATTGTAATACAAATATTTACTTTGAAACAAGTACGTGTGGTTTGGATTTAAGATTTTTTTCGGCCTGATATCCTCTCTGACAACAACTCGATCCTTTGATCCGGACTTTTTACAATTACTGAGTTCATGTGACGTGCTCTCACATCTTACTCAACCCCCCCCCCCCCTTTTTCTAAAGAAAATAAAAATAAAAATTAACGAGTACAAAAAAAATTCATTTTTTTTTAGTATTTTTTTATGATTTGTGACACTAGGACGGTCCATATAAGTAAACAAATAAATAGATATGCCCTTGCCGGGCCTAGAAACGAAGAGAACATGAAATAAAGAGAAACAGAGATGGGGAGTGTTGTGACTTGTCAGATGTGAAGGGATAATAAGAGATGTATAACTAAGGAAGCCTTAAGATGGAACAGGATGTCTGGATGAATCGATCTTAGTTCATTTGGTCTGATAGTCACTAAATCAAGCAAATTCCTTGTAAAATCCATTTGAAATTCGTTAGTTATTTATATATATATATATATATATATATATATATATATATATATATATATATATATATATATATATATATATATATAATATATATATATATATATATATATATATATATATATATATATATATATATATATATATATATATATATATATATATATATATATATATATATATATATATATATATATATATATATATATATATATATATATATATATATATATATACATATATATATATATATATATATATATATATATATATATATATATATATATATATATATATATATATATATATATATATATATATATATATATATATATATATAAAATATATATATATATATATATATATATATATATATATTTATCATCTGGGTGTATGAAAATTATGTTAAAGACACACATACATATGTAATGATCATAATACCTCTGGAATTATGGCCGAGTTAAAGCACACACTCATTTCCTAGAAAACCAATTCACTTCATATCTCACAAGTCGGCTCCTTGGAGATATAGGATCACCACAATCTCACCCATCTGAAATCGTTACTCACTCTTCGTAAAGATCTCCACAATTCCCTCTCCTCACATGGCTTTGGTTATCCACAGCATCAGAGGGCTATAATCTTCTCCTCACATGGCTTTGGTTACCCACAGCATCAGAGGGCTATTCTCTTCTCCTCACATTGCTTTGGTTACCCACGCCATCAGAGGGCTATAATCTTCTCTTCACATTGCTTTGGTCACCCACAACATAAGTGGGCTGTAATCTTCCGTTGTGGGAGTACAATATCCAAAACTGTTATACCCTCCCTTCTTGATCTCTGTACAATCCTTCCAGAAAGAGTCAAGGCATACATTAAACATAAGATTGATGTAACTGAACTCGAGTTATGTGGTAAGGAAGAATTTTCGGTAAATTTTTAGAA
Source organism: Halocaridina rubra (assembly GCA_037179515.1). Taxonomy (NCBI): domain Eukaryota; kingdom Metazoa; phylum Arthropoda; class Malacostraca; order Decapoda; family Atyidae; genus Halocaridina; species Halocaridina rubra. The sequence goes on along the minus strand of JAXCGZ010015976.1, from coordinate 17,890 downwards.
GAGGGGATTAATTTTGTGCGTCCCAACATAACCTAAATTAACCTAACCTAACCTAACCTAACCTAACCTAACCTAACCTCATCTAACCTAACCTGACCTATCCTAACCTAACCTAAGCTAACCTAACCTAACCTAACATAACAAAACCTTACCTAGGGGTACGCATCCTCCCTAGCCCGGGGCCTCGGCCTCGGACCCCCTTAGAGGTATTTTTTTCCTAGCCCCGTATTCCATTAATCCCTATAACTAAAATAATACCGAATTTTCAATTCTCTAAACCACATGATCATGTTTCTAGTGTCATGAAAACATATACTACCTCAAATCGCGCCCCGTCACAGTCTGAGGTTAGCAAGGGCATGCACTCAGGGTAAGGATTACATCTGCCCAAACAAGTCCTTCGCAAGAAGGCAACCGTCCTAGCCCTTGGTAGAAAAGGGAGTCCGTGACGTAAAACCGGAACAAAAACAAGTGTCATGAAAACATGAGAAATGCAAAATCCATTCAAAATTATTATAGTAAAAAAATAAATCATGTGAATTCCTCCAAGTATGCAATTATATGCCCGTAAGTACTCTAAATATCATAAAATTTCGTCTAATTCATAAAAAAAAACTGACACAGATATTCAAACTGTGAGTTACATAAATTAAGAGCGAGGCAGTAAGTGTAAATGAAGATATATTATTATATGGAATAATGGAATCAACATTTGTGCCTTGTTATGGCGAAGCTGAAATGATAGAATGGGTTATGGTGAATTAGTTTTGACCCCTTGACAAAAGAGAGAGAAACGAGGTAATTAGAGGTACCTCAAAAGTTAGATAAATATTAGATAAGATACAAGAAAGTAGGCTAAGATGGTATGGTCATGTCGTTAGGAGGGATGAACAGTATGTTGGGAGGAGGGTGATGGAAATGGAAATACAGGGTAGGAGAAGGAGAGGGAGACCAAAGCGTAGGTGGATGGATTACATCATTGACGACCTGAGGTCTAAAGGTTTGTTGGGTGATGAGGTATGGGACAGGAACAAATGGAGAAAACTGGCCAGAAACATCGACCCCACATAAAAGTGGAAAAAGATGTAGACGAAGAAGAAGACAAAAGAGAGAGAGAAAACAATAATAAACACAGAGAAACAAAGTTGAAATGATACAATGATATATAATAAATTAATTTTGAGCCCTTGCAAAAGGAAATTGCCAATATTTTTTTATGAGTGTGACACCGGGATAGACAGAAACTGCTCTCATCAATAAAGGCCCGGGCACGAGAAAATACAAGACGAAGGAAAAGAAAAAAGTTAAGGATAAGACAGAGATGAGGTAATGTCACACAAAGGAAAACGACAGACAGAAAAAACAGTCAAAGTACAGAGGACCCAGAGATATGGAGGACTAGGCTCTGAGATGAAGATAGATCTGCTTTTTGAAGGATGGAAGGTCATAAGAATTAGGAAAGACAGAAGGAGGAAGGCAGTTCCATAGTCTGGAGGTAGATGGGAAGAAGCAGTCGCTGCACCGACCAATCCGTGAGCTACAAATCTCCACACAGTACCTGTGAGATGAGGCCGCTTGGTGGTGTAATCTAAAATGCTTATAATAGAGAAATATGATGAGCATTCAGAACAGACGAATCCAGAATGTTTATAATAATATTAGAATTTGTTTTCTATTCTCATGAAATAACTATAGAAAGCATATCTCTTGCAAACTGTTGTATTCTTTAGAAATCATAAAAGTTGAGTTGTTTTACACTCCATAAATGGCTAGTTCCGGTTCCGGTTTTACGTCACGGACTCCCTTTTCTACCAAGGGATAGGACGGTTGCCTTCTTGCGAATGACTTGTTTTGGTAGATGTAATCGTTGCCCGGAGTGCATGGCTAGAAATTGCATAATGCATGAAAAGGATTCGAGCCTATAGAACAAAAGCATTTCTTCGATGTACTTGTGGTCTTACCTACTACATCACTGAAGGTCTAATAGAAGCGACTCTTCAAACTACTAAAGAAGGGGATGTACAATTACTCTGTGGATGACCCATGGATGGAAAAGCCGGTGTCCACTACTTTAATCCACAATTTCAGCATACGCATGCACATATGCTCACATACACACACACACGCACACACATATGAACAGCAAATACAGATCTGTATTTCAATTACTACATTTGAAATCTCAGAGATTAATATATAGGATAAAAAAGTCAAGTCATAATTTTATTCTATCTAACTTGGCTGTCTCCCCTAATTGGGGGGTAGCCGACATAAAAAAAGAAACAATTAGGGGATTACTTTACTCTATGGGCAATGACGAGGGAGCTAGCGACCGTTCAGATGGCACTGCTGGAGTGCCACAGTCCATCCTCCCGGCTCTTCCACAACCTGTGTCGCTTCATGAATGCCAACTCCCCTACTGCCCCTACCACAGGCCTACCTCTGTAAGATGCAGCTCCGTGGTAACAGCAGATGCCCTCAAGTCATATTATATATTAATCTCCGAGATTAATATATAGGATAAAAAGTAGTCATAAAAAAAGACTTTTTTTTTTTGGTAATGAGAGATTTGACGAGTGTTTTCTTTAGATTAAAGATAGTTTTTGTATTTTTGTCATGAGTTTGCCCTGAGGAAGGGCAAAGAAAACTGCCCTTATTGGGCCTTGGCACGTAGAAACACAAAGCCCCTAGACCTGAGATGGTGAGTGTTGTGACTTGTCAATTGTGAAGGGACAACAAGAGATGCGTATCGAATATCCAAGAATATTCTATTTGAGTCTAAAAGACCTTCATCTGTAGTATCGCAACGGGCTGCTGATGCCATGGTCCAACCTACTACATTCTTGCTTAAACATAGGATGTGATATCCTGGTAGAACTAGCATAGAACA
>JAXCGZ010015976.1:7500-10000 GCA_037179515.1 Halocaridina rubra | reverse complement strand
CCCAGCTCCAACATATCTGCATCCAGCCCATTTGGAAAGTGACTTTTTATGACACAAAAAAGATATACGTCAACATAGATGTTGGCTGGGCTTAAGAAGTGTGTTTTTTCTTTTTTCTTTTAATGCCTAGCACTCTATCATGGAGAAATGAATATAAAATATACTGATGTCGAGAGGTCAAAAAGTGACTTTATATGTATTTGTAGCTGACCTCTTTATAGGTACATAAGCACATACATATACAATGACCTTAACCCTATTTATAAGAAGGGTGGCTAAGTCAGAGCACGCATTTATTAACCAGAAATTCAGTTCTACATCTCTTCCATCTAAGCTTCTTGGGTCGACAACCACAGTTGGTTGATCGTCATCGCGTTTTATATATATATATATATATATATATATATATATATATATATATATATATATATATATATATATATATATATATATATATATATATATATATATATATATATATATATATATATATATTTTATTACTTATTTATTCATTTATATATGTGTGTGTCTGTTGTGTGTATGCAATATAATCAAGAGCCCTATATATATATATATATATATATATATATATATATATATATATATATATATATATATATATATATATATATATATATATATATATATATATATATATATATATATATATATATATATATACTATACTATACTATACATATACATATACATATACATATACATATACATATACATATACATATACATATACATATACATATATATATATATATAATATATATATATATATATATATATATATATATATATATATATATATATATATATATATATATATATATATATATATATATATATATATATATATATATATATATATATATATATGTATATATATATATATATATATATATATATATATATATATATATATATATATATATATATATATATATATATATATATATATATATATATATATCTCGAAATCATGATTCTGTGATGTCATTTAACCTTCTTAAATGATAAACAAAGAATTCTCCTGAGAGAAAGAATTCCTACTTTTATTTGATATACTTTTATCTTTATTCCATGCAGTGAATTCTGTTAGATTGTTTATCTTTAGTCGAAGGGGGTCAGTGCAGCGGACCGTTGAAACCACTCAATGGAAAGTCACTCATTTTTAGGAAAATGTTTGAACATGAATTCCTGGGTTGAATAGATGTAAAGGTTGTTCCACCAAGGGCAATTTACATCTGATATTTATTCAAAATTTTTATTTGATAAGTTTAATTCTTAATTTTGTATTCATAATTATATATCTGAATTCTACGAAAATTATATATATATATATATATATATATATATATATATATATATATATATATATATATATATATATATATATATATATATATATATATATATATATATATATATAATTTATCATTATTTCTAGCATCACTACCATAATTGTTATTGCCGTTATTATTATTTTTATTATAATTTTCAATAGATAGACAGCTAGCTAGCTAGATATGTTAGTAAAAGAATTCAGTTTATTTTTGTTTTAATTTTATTAGTCCAACTTATATGACTGACTCCATATGACTTTGAAGTTTCCATACATATTTTTTTCTTATTATTGAAAGTTCACCAGAATATGCTTCCAGAGAGACTTCAAGCATCCTGACCTTTGATAAATGTACCTTACTTTCAAAGTAGGCTTAGTAATAGAGTCTGGTGCCTACGTTTTCCTGGAAGGCGCTGTCTTATGCATATAGAGAGCTTCCGAAAGTATCAGGAGCTACGAATAATCTTTAAATTAATAATTTCATCACTTAGCTGGTGTCATTCAAATAATAATACATGATGATTAATGCACTATATTGTATAGGAAATATTTCTGAATACTAAACACAGTGGTAGAGCGTCAAAGATGAATGATTATTATTCTAAAAACGCCAAAACACGTTGAAGATGATCTGGCGAAGAAACTCGTACCTCTATGGGATTTATTCTCTCTATACATTCTTCAAAGGAGATATCTGTTGTATGGAATCGTGACTCCTTGATTATAACACACTTTACTCTTTGATGCTCTACCACTTTGTAAAGACTTAAGATTGTACTCTAAAAACTTCATATAGTGGACTGACCAATACAAGGTGACCATATAATTATTGTTTATTTACAAACAGGTCTCCATCATTCATGAGTAAACACCTAACCTCCATCACAAAAGAAAAGGAAGAAAATGATATATGATAATAATAATAAAAAGAAAGAACAGTCAATGAAGCATGAATTATAATTTACCTGAATATGGACACATAGATATTAATAAGCCATGAAAAAGGGGAAAGATATTATTATGTATAGAACAATAAAGATTTAACGAGTCATTTGGCCCTGTCTCTCCGACCCTAAACACATATCGGGGAAAACTAATTGATTGTTAGTAGGGACAAGGGATTGACAGATATTGAAGCAAGACC
>JAXCGZ010015975.1:35000-36447 GCA_037179515.1 Halocaridina rubra | reverse complement strand
TAATTGTACTACTTGTCTTGATCGGCAGAAATCATTAACATGTAAATTGCCTCTGCTTCTAGAAAGGCATGGGAGAGAGAGAGAGAGAGAGAGAGAGAGAGAGAGGAGGAGAGAGGAGAGAGAGAGAGAGAGAGAGAGAGAGAGAGAGAGGAGGAGAGAGAGAGAGAGAGAGAGAGAGAGAGCATATTTTGTAACAGATAATAGAACATCTTTTGGTTAGGAAGCAAAACAATTTTTAGCTTAGTTTAAGAAATTATTGTAAAACTCTCGGAATTACAACATGAGAGAGAAAAAAATACGTGATTTTTTTTTACCTAGGGAGAGATTTTAGAACATGATCTAAAAGCCTGGATTTTTTTTTTTTTTTTTTTTGAGGGAGGAAAATACTGATTTCAAGATGTTTCAATATTTCTCAACCTTGTAGGTCAAATAATTTTACTCTGGATGGTGGACAGCGACTGAAATAAGAAAAAAACATGTGCCATCGCTTTACCTCTCTTGGTATTAAGCAGGCAGCATTATTAGGTGAGACACTAAGAATATTTGACAATGATTTATAAAGTTATAGAGTGATGAAATAAACGGAGTTTAGAATCATTTTGGATAAGAGGAAGCACATCCTCATAGACGGCGGATTAATTTCCTTTCCCGCGTGTTTTAAATGTTCCTGCGAAAACCATAATGAAGAGTGTTGAGTTGATGTAGATCGTTGTCGATAACTTCCTCTCATTTCCTCATAAAGAAGAAGGAGAAGAAGAGAAAATAATCAAACTGCAGTGGGGACGAAGTGGCCGCTGTAGTTGTTGTGCGTGCAGCTGTTTAAGTGGTTTCTTAAACAAGTTCCTTAATAAGGATGGATGCTATAAGCAAGGAGAGAAGGCGAGAGAGAAGCGGGAGAGAAAGAGAAAAAGAGTGGGAAGGAGAAAATCAGAAATTATATCTTATAAAATTTTAAGGGATGGAATATTGAGAAAATTGTTGGATGTTCCGGTTTTACGTCACAGACTCCCATTTCTACCAAGGGCTAGGACGGTTGCCTTCTCGCGAAGGACTTGTTTTGGCAGATGTAATCCTTAGCCTGAGTGCATGCCCTTTCTAACCTCAGACCGTGACGGGGCGCGAACCCTCGACCTGACGCCTCAGATTCGCGGACGCTACCGGTTGAGCCACGGCGACTACTATTGAGAAAAATATTGGATGTGAACCTGAAATGATAGATTAAGAATATTTCATTGAAATTATCAAAGTGGCTTACTATACAGATATATAGGATACGTGTGTTGCAGTAAGTTCCATCACCGCAAATATACTATGATGATGCAATCCACATACTTCGACCTGCAAAATTCCATGCTACCAAGTAAAATATAGTTTCACAAATGCCCGTGATATTTACTAACACTTAAATGGGAGTGATTCTGAATTATCTTTAAATCTCCCCACCATT
>JAXCGZ010015975.1:5000-30000 GCA_037179515.1 Halocaridina rubra | reverse complement strand
ATTTGGCGTCATTTCTGTTGCATACTATTGTTGTTCATTATTAGTGATTATCATATTAGCATATAAGCTGACAGAGATTTTTATCGAATTGCCGCTCCCCTTAACAGATGGACGAACACAACACTAGGATGAATTGTTGCTTCCAGGCTTCAGGAAGTGTCCGTATGCTGCATTTGTGGTAAGCAGTAGCCTGATAATATATTCATTTATATACATATATATTCTTTTATCCATACATATATTTCTTCAAGTTCGTTTAATTGCTTTTTATTTTTGTGCATGCAAGAAATACAGACTTTATTGTTCACCTATCGCCCTTGTGTCTCGTTCTAATATGGTTTCTTCTCTTCCTCTGGGATAATAAGTGAATCATTGCACTTTGAGCGTACCCAACATGAAAATTTGCGTAACTTCCTCTTTGACTTCCCATGGAATGATTACTGCTTTCGGTCCCGCAACCCAGATCAGGTAGCTCTAAAAGTTGCCGAGATCATGACCGCGGGAATGGAGGCTTACATCCCCTCTTCTACAAAAACTTTCCCTCCCCCTAAACCTTGGTTTGATCGTGCCTGCTCCGTGGCTATACAGGCCAGGAATCGAGCACACTGCCTCTCCTACCGATTTAACTCGTTCTGCTTTCATTGTAGCTAGGAATCGCTGTGCTGCTCAGACTCGAAAGTCTAAGGCTTCCTTTATAAAAAGTAAAGTTGATGATCTTAACTCCTCTCCCACTGACATATGCTTCTGGTCCTTACCCAAAAACCTCTTCAATAACTTCTGTAACTCAAGCTTTCCCCCTCTCATTCGTTCTGATAGTTCTATAACTTGCTCTTCCACTGGCAAAGCTACTCTCTTTGGCTATCATTTTTCTGCCAACTCTTCTATAAACGATTCCAGTGCACCTGTTCCTCAATCTTTACCCCTCTCTAACACTATTCCCTCCCTTATCCTTTCTTCAAGCAAAGTTCATATAGTTCCTCGCTCGCTAAAGACGAACAAAGCATCTGGTCCCGATGGTATCCCAGCAAGGTTTCTTAAGAATTTTGCAGATGAACTGGCTCCCGTGCTTTGCCGTCTTTTTCGCCTCATTTTCTCAACCAGTATCTATCCTTCATCTTGGAAGTATGCTGTAGTTCAACCTGTTCCTAAGAAGGGTGACCGCTCTATTCCTTCAAACTATCGACCTATTGCCCTAACCTCCTCTATTGCTAAAGTTTTCGAAACTTTGCTCAATGCTCACTTCTTGAAACGCCTTGAATCTAACTCACTTATCTCCGATCACCAGTACAGCTTCTGCAAGGCAAGATCCACTGGTGATCTCTTGTCCTATCTTACTCATGTATGGTTATCTTCTCTAAGGAACAATGAGGAATCCTTTGTCGTCGCCCTTGATATCTCTAAGGCTTTTAACAGAGTCTGGCACAAGGCTTTGTTGGCCAAACTCTCTGTCTATGGCTTTACCCCTTCTTTCTGTGCTCTGATTTCCAATTTTCTTACTGACCATTTTATAATTATAGTTGTTGATGGTGTGACATCTAGCCCTTTCTCTGGTTACGAGTGGTGTTCCACAGGGCTCTGTTCTTTCACCTACTCTGTTCCTTCTTTTCATCAATGATCTTCTACAATCCCCATCTTCCTCTCTTCGTCATACCTATGCTGATGATTCTACCCTTCACTTTTCCTCTGCCTTTTCTTCACAACATTCATCTGCTACTCGTAACCAGTCTAGTATCACCCTTTCTTCTACTTTCAACTCCGATTTGCAGAGAGAATCTGAGTGAGGCTCTCAAAATTTAGTTAAATTCAATGCCTCCAAGACACAGTTTCCGGCTATCTCTTTATCTTCTCCTCCTGATAAGCCTATTGTCTTCGAAATTAACGAAATTTACCCTCTTAATTCTATCAACTTATTAGGAATCCATATAGCTTCTAACTTGTCTTGGAGGAATCACCTAATCCAAGTTTCTAAATCTTCATCCAAAAAATTGGGGGTTTTGTTTCGTTTTCGTCATTGCTTTTCCTCTTTACAGTTACTTAAAATTTATAAAGGCCTTATCCGTCCCTGCTTAGAATACTGCTTACACATGTGGGGTGCTCCTCCTTATACTTATCTCCTTGATAGGGTTGAATCTAAGTCAGTCAGACTAATTAATGATCCTTCTCTTACTTGTAATTTGGATTCTCTCTCTCTTCGGCGTAAGGTATCCTCCCTTTCACTTTTGTATCGCTACTACTTCCATCGCTGCTCTGATGAGTTGGTGAGTTGCATCCCTCCTCCACTGCCGAGGCCGCGTAACACTCGCCAAGCGGCCTCATCTCACAGGTACTGTGTGGAGATTTGTAGCTCGCGGATTGGTCGGTGCAGCGACTGCTTCTTCACATCTACCTCCAGACTCGGGAACTCTCTTCCTCCTTCTGTCTTTCCTGATTCTTTTGACCTTTCATCCCTCAAAAAAGCAGATCTATCGTCATCTCAGGGCCTAGTCCTCCATATCTCTGGGTCCTCTGTACTTTGACTGTTTTTTCTGTGTGTCGTTTTTCTTTATGTATCATTACCTCATCTCTGCCTTGTCCTTAACCTTTTTCTTTGCCTTCGTCTTGTATTTTCTCGTGCCCGGGCCTTTATTGATGAGGGCAGTTTTAGCCTGTCCCGGTGTCACACCCATGATATATATATATATATATATATATATATATATATATATATTATATTATATATATTATATATATATAATATATTATATGCATGCATGCGTGTGTGCGTGTAGTATATTTTTTGCCGGTCATACGTTGTACTTCAAGAAGCCTTTCGAGAGGGTTATAGGAATATTTACTGCAGGGATGCCTCTCATCTAACCTAACCTTTAACCATTAGGGGTTGTTTTTCGCATGCCCTGATGCAGCCATACGAATATGGTGCTTTATTATTTTAGCCAAAATTTATAACTGTTTATACTTATTTTAATATGCATATCAACATCTCTTTACTTCCGTTTTTTTGTCATACCCACCTGCCGTTGCAAGTCTAAAAATATATGATTATACGTTACAACAGGATGTTGTTCTCTCTCTCTCTCTCTCTCTCTCTCTCCTCTCTCTCTCTCTCTCTCTCTCTCTCTATGGTTGCTTATCTAGCAAATAATCAGTGTATCTATCTACTTTTTTCTCTATGCATATCTTTATGCCTTTCAACCTGTCTTTATTTATCAGTCTTATCTCTTTTCATGCTTTAGCGGAACGGCTTAGAAGGTGTAACCTTATTAGATACAATTGATAAGAGATTTGAAGCTACATTATTCAATATTTTTTTATTTCATTTTTATAATTAGTTTTTATCGCAGTTTCAATATATAAAAGCAAAATAAATAAAAGTAGTTGCCGTTTTATTTTTTCCTCTCTAATAGAGAGGTATATCTCAATAGAGTAGAAAAAATAGGCAGATATTTTTACCTCCTATCTAATTTTGCTATTATAGAGCTTTGTATGACAAAAGTTATCATCTTTGGACATACAATCCAGATGTCTTTAATCTGCAGCTTCCATTTTCCTTATATAAAATGTCTTCAATTATTTAGCAAAACCAAACTTTTCATACTATGCTGTACAAAACTGTTATTTAGTCACCTCTATCGTCTCATACCTGTACTATACAAAACTGTCTAGAAATCCAATTTTGACTTTGAAATTTCCTATCCATTAATTGTAACCTTCTAGTTACACATATAGTTTAGTTATACTTAGACTCCAAGCACACCTGTAATATTTAACAAAGACTGGAAATTGCCTATTATGATATGCATGCACTTTTATCTGCTGACGTAGCGCACACAGCGTGATGATATAATATGTACCTTGCGATGCGAGTTCGGTTCCCCTGAGATTCAAAAATTATTTTTTTTATGGATAAGTGCATAATTAACCTCAGTTTTACTTAATATATATATATATATATATATATATATATATATATATATATATATATATATATATATATATATATATATAACCTCCTCCTCCTATCTGAAACCCAGTTGTCTATACATGCTTCCACTGACCCTTTCCAAATTTCCCACTATAATCTGTATACTCGTTTTCGTTCCAAAGGTGGGGTCTGTGCTTACTGCAACATTAACACTCCTACTGTGAGGCTCATGGACCTTGAATCTATTGACTTTGATGTTCTCTGGCTAAAAGTCTATCTCTCCACTACCACTATCATCCTTTGCTTCTGCTACTGTTCTCCAAACTCCACCGAGTTTGTATCTTTCTTTGAATATCTCTCCTCGTGCCATGAGTCCTTGCTGTCTTCTCACCCACATGCCGAAGTTCTCTACATTGGAGACTTCAATGTACACCACAGTGAGTGTCTTCATTCTTCTCACACTGATGTGGGAGGAAGCGAGGCTCTTGCTTTCTCTATTACTCATGATCTGGAGCAAATTATTAAACATCCTACTCATGTTCCTGATCGTCACGAACAAGCTGCTAACATTCTTGACCTTTTTTTTACTTCTAACCCTTCAAACTACTCTTATTCCGTGCTTTCCCCTCTTGGTAAATCTGACCACTCCATGATCTCTGTCTCTTCCATTTTCGCTCCCCCACCACCAATCCCTCCTACTCAATGCTGCCTTTGGCACTTCGAGCGAACTCAATATGAAAATTTGCGTAACTTTCTCTTTGACTTTCCATGGGATGACTACTGCTTTCGGTCCCGCAACCCTGATCGGGTAGCTGTAAAAGTTGCCGAGATCATGACCGCGGGAATGGAGTCGTACATCCCCTCTTCTACAAAAACTTTCTCTCCCCCCTAAACCTTGGTTCGACCGTGCCTGCTCCATGGCTATCCAGGCTAGGAATCAGGCTCACCGATCTTACCAAGCCTCTCCTTCCGATTCAACTCGCTCTGCTTTTATTATAGCTAGGAATCGCTGTACAGCTCAGATTCGAAGGTCTAAGGCTTCCTTTATAAGAAGGAAAGTTGATGACCTTAACTCCTCTCCCACTGACAAATGCTTCTGGTCCTTAGCCAAAAACCTCTCCAAAAACTTCTGTAACTCAAGCTTTCCCCCTCTCATTCGTTCTGATGGTTCTATAGCTTGCTCTCCCACTGACAAAGCCACTCTCTTTGGCTCTCATTTTTCTGCTAACTCTTCTATCAACGATTCCAGCGCACCTGTTCCTCAGTCTTTTCCCCTCTCTAACCCTATGCCCTCCCTTATCCTTTCTTCACGCAAAGTTCATAAGGTTCTTCGCTCACTAAAGACAAACAAGGCATCTGGTCCCGATGGTATCCCTGCAAGGTTCCTTAAGGAGTTTGCAGATGAACTGGCTCCCGTGCTTTGCCGTCTTTTTCGCCTCATTCTGTCAACCAGTATCTATCCTTCATCTTGGAAGCATGCTCTAGTTCAACCTGTTCCTAAGAAGGGTGACCGCTCTATTCCTTCTAACTACCGACCTATTGCTCTAACCTCCTCTATTGCTAAAGTTTTCGAAACTTTGCTCAATGCTCACTTCTTGAAACGCCTTGAATCTAACTCACTTATCTCCGATCACCAGTACGGCTTCCGCAAGGCAAGATCCACTGGTGATCTCCTGTCCTATCTTACTCATGTATGGTCATCTTCTCTGAGGAACTATGGGGAATCCTTTGTCGTCGCCCTTGATATCTCTAAGGCTTTTGACAGAGTCTGGCACAAGGCTCTGTTGGCCAAACTCCCTGCCTACGGCTTTACCCCTTCTTTCTGTTCTCTGATTTCCAGTTTTCTCACTGACCGTTCTATATCTGTAGTTGTTGATGGCGCGACATCTAGCCCTTTCTCTGTGTCCAGTGGTGTTCCACAGGGCTCTGTTCTTTCACCTACTCTCTTCCTTCTCTTCATCAATGATCTTCTACAGTCCCCATCTTCCTCTCTTCTTCATGCCTTTGCCGATGATTCTACCCTTCACTTTTCCTCTGCCTTTTCTTCACAACCTTCATCTGTTACTCGTAATCAATCTCGTATCACTCTTTCTTCTACTCTTAACTCCGATTTGCAGAGAGTATCTGAATGGGGCACTCAAAATTTAGTTAAATTCAATGCCTCCAAGACACAGTTTCTGGCTATCTCTTTATCTTCTTCTCCTCCTGATAACCCTATTGTCTTCGAAACTAATGAAATTTACCCTCTTAACTCTATCAATATATTAGGAATCCATATAGCCTCTAACCTGTCTTGGAGGAATCACATAATCCAAATTTCTAAATCTTCATCCAAAAAATTGGGGGTCTTGTTTCGTTTTCGTTATTACTTTTCCTCATTGCAGTTACTTAAAATTTACAAAGGTCTTATCCGCCCCTGCTAAGAATACTGCTCACACATCTGGGGTGCTTCTTCCTTTACTTATCTTCTTGATAGGGTTCAATCTAAGGCAGTCAGACTCATTAATGATCCTTCTCTTACTGCTAACCTGGATTCTCTCTCTCTTCGCCGTAAGGTATCTTCCCTTTCGCTTTTCTATCGCTACTACTTCCATCGCTGCTCTGATGAGTTGGCGAGTTGCATCCCTCCTCCACTGCCGAGGCCGCGTAACACTCGCCAAGCGGCCTCATCTCACTGGTACTGTGTGGAGATTTGTAGCTCGCGGATTGGTCGGTGCAGCGACTGCTTTTTCCCATCTACCTCCAGACTCTGGAACTCTCTTCCTCCTTCTGTCTTTCCTAATTCTTATGACCTTTCATCCTTCAAAAAGCAGATCTATCGTCATCTCAGAGCCTAGTCCTCCATATCTCTGGGTCCTCTTTACTTTGACTGTTTTTTCTGTCTGTCGTTTTCCTTTGTGTGACATTACCTCATCTCTGCCTTGCCCTTAACTTTTTCTTTTCCTTCGTCTTGGTATTTTCTCGTGCCCGGGCCTTTGTTGATGAGGGCAGTTTCTGCCTATCCCGGTGTCACACTTAAAAAAAAAAAAAAACTATATAGCAAATACATCCAATCTTTCTCATCTTAACTCCTGGGAGAAGGGTCACCAGAATCCTCCCAACCAACCACGCAGCTTATTAACCCCCACAGAGCAATCTGAACAAGAATGTAACTTATCATATGGGTGAAGATGAAGCAAAGGATAGCATGAAATGGCTCTAGGGACCATTTGCTTCCTTAATCATTCAACAGGCCTTAAGAGCCATAGGGACATCCAATTTAATCTTATTAATTATAAACTGCTAGTCAGGACACTGTCCAGTACATAATTTATATTCTAGAGAAGGCTTATGGAATGAATGATGTGAGGGGAACGAATTGGAGAATAGATGTGATTACCTAATTGTGATTACCTAATTGTGTTTACGGGAAAGAGCCCAAAGCTCGTATCTTCCCGTCTCCTCATCGTTTCCATTTTATACTTAGTGATACTTATAATACCTGTTCTTAAAACTATGGATTGAGATAGCATTAACTACCTCCTCGCTTAGCCAATTCCAATTATCAACTACTCTTACACTGAAAAAGTATTTCCTTACATCCTGCAAAGAAGTTTTCTTACGAAGCTTCAAACTATGACCTCTAGTTCTAGAGCCAGCCATATCAAAATATCGATCCCTATCCACCCTATCATAACCATGAAGGAATTTAAAGACTGTCACCATATCCCCCCTCACTCTTCTAGCTTCGAGTGATGGTAAGTCTAATTCCCTCAGCCTCTCATCATAACTGAGATTGCGTATTTCTGGCACCAGTTTCGTGGCATGTCTTTGAACTTTTTCAAGCTTAGCTATGTGCTTTTTCAAGTGCAGATTCCAAAAGGGGGCTGCATATTCGAGTTTTGGCCTCACATAGGTTACATAAATATTTGAACATTTCCTTGTCCATGTGCCTGAAGGCTACCCTTACATTTGATAAGAATACATATGCTGCCCTTACTATGCTATTTATATGTATTTCTGGAGACAAATCTGCCAGTATGTTTACTCCTAGATCTCTCTCATTTTCTGTCTCTTGAAGTTGTACTCCAGCCACCGAGTAGTCAAGCTTGGGCCTTCTTGCACTTGTACCCATTCTCATTTGGTGTTCCACAGGGATCAGTACTTGGTCCTATCCTCTTCTCCATTTACGTAAATGATCTATCTTCTTTCATTTCTGACTGTCTAGTCGTACAATATGCAGATGACACTCAACTACTCCTTAGTGGTGATATTAATAATCTCCCAGAGCTAACTTTAAGAGCAGAAAACACTCTGTCAAAAATTAAAACCTATTTCCAAGAAATTGGGCTGTTAATTAACGAAAGTAAAACACAGTGCATATTTATTGGTTCAAGGTTCCACATAGCACAAATTCCAGAAAACACAACAATTAATTTTTGCGACAATATTATCACACCTAGCAAAACAGTCAAAAACCTAGGAATTCACTTTGATAACCACATGTTGTTTGATTCCCACATAGATAAAGTATGCAAAAAGGTTACAGGAACATCACGTATAAAAGACAATTTTGAGACTACCACTCGAATAACTGTTGTTGAATCTCTAGCCCTAAGTCACATTAATTACTGCACAACTGTTTGGGGAGCTACCACTAAGACTCAGATAAACAGAATACAGAAGCTTATTAATTTTGCAGCTCGAGTTGCCCTGGGAGGAATAAGAAAATATGACCATATCACACCAGCTCTCAATAAACTTGGGTGGCTGCGGGTAGAAAATAAGGTCGCTTATGCTATTTATGTTTTTGTATTCAAAATTTTGGACCATCATTATCCTAGCTGGCTATTTGATTTAAAAACAGTCAGGGATATAAGGGGAACCAACACAAGACAGAGCAGTGAGCTCTTTATTCACAGAACAAACACAGAAGCAGGTTCAAAGATGATCACTATCAAAGGGCCAACACTCTGGAATAATATTCCAGAGCATCTTAAAAATGCATCCTTTTTCACAGCTTTCAAAGGCAAACTATATAGTTTTCTTTTGGACAAATAGTTGCTGCTCATTAAGAACTAATTATTCTCATTGTAAGGAAACAAATATGGAAATGATGCCGATAATAACGATCCTGTATCTAGTGGCATACTTACTACTTTATTATTAACATTATTGTACCTTTTTTATTACAGCATTATTATTTTCTATGAAAGCTACATTTAATTTAACTATATGTCTAACCCTCTTACTTGTTAGTTTAATTACATGTCTACTTATAAGTTACTATTAATGTTGAATAACCATTGTACAAAATGGAAATAAATGTTTTTGTTTGTTTTTGTTTGTTTGTTTGTTTATGTGCTTACTGGAGTAGGAAACTATATAATTTTATTATGATATCCCATAAAAAAAGATAAAACCAATTAAATTAAATAACACGCACAAATAACATACTCGTGTGTGTGTATATATATATATATATATATATATATATATATATATATATATATATATATATATATATATATATATATATATGGTAAAGATACCCATCACAGAAACAACACATAGAAAATATAACGCTATATTTCGGGTCCTAATTGGAATATAGCGTAATTTTTTCTGAGTTGTTGTTTCACTGATGGGCTTCCTTACCAATTAGTGCTGTATGCTAATAGTTTGTGCTTACTCATATATATATATATATATATATATATATATATATATATATATATATATATATATATATATATATATATATATATATATATATATATATATATATATATAAATTTCTTTTAAAAAGCAAAACATTTTATTTTATCTTCTCAGATTTTATCAGTATTATGTATTTCTCAATAAAAAAATTATATAAAATATATCATTACTCTAACTATAAGTACCTTAAAGTATAAAATTTTTTGACTTTTCTTTCATCATTCGCTGTATAATAAATCAAGTTATTAAGCCCTAAACATTTTCAACTCATAGTTCACCACTAAATTTATCCTTCTCATTGAAAAAAAAAAATAATGAGTAGTCTTGGATAACTTCTACGCAAGGAAATAAAAACGCGAGATTTCACGGCACACTTTACGTAAGCTCTGTAAACCAGGCAATGGATTTTTTTCACCCTCAATAACCTAAGTATTTGTGCTTATTTTTTCCGCATCTGACACATATTTCTCGATACAAAACCAAGCTCTACAAAAGGTACATCAGTGAAAGCATAGGGTGCGCACACACATGCAAAATGTTACTAAAGCTTTTTTATTATTATTTCCTTCAAAATAGGCCACACTATTTTCAACTCATTAATAACCTACAATTTTCTAGTCACTTTTCCTTTGCATGCATTTCAAAATATGAGTGAGGTAAACTGCCGATCACAGTATGATTTACTGCTACACTCTGTGAATCACATCACAACTCTTATTACGCCTTATTGGCAGGTTCATAAATATCATACTGGTGCAGGAATAAAATAGCATGAATACCAGCATACGCTTATTGACATGCATAATTTTACTACATTCCAGTAAAATAGTCAACTTTTTTCTTATCACCAATTGTTACAGTTTTTTGTTCACGTGTCCCTAACATGGAATTACAAATACAAAAAGGGAGATTTATTAGAGAATATCAGGACAAACAAATAAAAGAAAGAAAGAAAAAATTATATCCGCTTACCTTGTGATCATTTTCTGCGAGATAGGTCTCAATCCTTATTATCCCTCTGATTAAAAATCCCTTTTTACTCTCTATTTGTGATTGGCAGCTTCATTAATGTACCACTTGTGCGGGATAAAGCTTAAGTAAGGCTAATCATCAGAATTTTTGACCAGGATTTTGAAAAGGTTTTCATACTGACTGAAAACTCTCTGACCTATTACTCAGAAGGTCTTTTGGTGCTTTATTTTCTACTCTTGACTGCTTATTTATTACACACGATCAGGGGGGGAGGATAAAATAAACTGAGTGATTGACAAAGACGAGGAAATCTAAAGAATATTTGACAAAAATTATAATTGCTTAGAACTCCTAAATAAAAGTTTTATTATATTGTTGATTAAGCATACTTTTTTTTTTAATGATTGTGACATCAGGACAGGCCAAAAAAAAAAAAAAAAATGTACCCTCATCAGGCCTGGGCACGAAGAAAACATAAAGAGAAATAGAGATGGGGAATGTTGTGACTTGTCAGATATGAAGGGATAATAAGACATGTGTAACGAATATCCAAGAATATTCGGTGTTGATGTACTTGGAGCTTGTCGCATATATTTCTATTACATGAAAGTCAATATATAATATTATTATTATCCATATATAATCGACTCTGTTTCTGATGGTTCTTTCCTTTCAACTCTATTGTTCAACCTCATAGAAAAAGTCAGCTCTATGGGGTGGAGAGAAGGAATATGAATTCCCGTCTTTATACTTTCCTTCCACAGAGAGTTCCCAAGTTGTATACTGACACATCTTCTTTTACAGGACAATCGCCACATTTAAAATGAGATACATTTTAGCGCATATTGCTAATAATATCATCAAGAATAATTAAGTACCCTTTTCGTAGTTAATGAATTCAGCTAAAGACTTACCCAATGAATTGCAAAATAGCGGTTAGCTTTAAGAAGGGGAAGATATGGATTTAGTATTTTATCTCATAAGCAAATACTGTTGTACGAGAGAAATTGGTGGTGGTAATGGTGGTGGTGGTGGTAATAGTAGTAGTAGCAGTAATAGTGGCAGTAGTAGTAGGAGCTGCCTCTCAAAATAAGTACAATTAGAGCAGAAAAGCATTTAATTATCTGCAGAGTCGATCTCTCTCTCTCTCTCTCTCTCTCTCTCTCTCTCTCTCTCTCTCTCTCTCTCTCTCTCTCTCTCTCTCCTCTCTCTCTCTCTCTCTCTCTCACAAAACAAGTCAACTTTTGCTTTCGAAGGTAGTGGAACTCTTTCCCCAATACAGTGGTAAACACATCATAAAAAAATGTGTAAAAAAAGAAATAATTACAAACATAATCATTTTTAGCGCAAGTGTCCTGAATATCTCAATGAATGAAATAAATGGTGAACTTGACAAACTCTTTCAACCTCAAACTTCGGTTATAAAATCCATAGAGTCTAAAAAAACACACGACCTAGGAGACCTACATCGAATGATAGAAAGTCTTGCAGATAAGGTGAAAATTTTGGAAGCAGATGCTGAAAAGGTGAAAGCCTTACAACACAAGGTGGGTTTACGAGAATCTGACATTGTCCTACTTAAAAGAGATAATTCTAGGTTGAAACTGCTATTAGAAACATCTCCACCTCTCATTTCAGTGCTGTCACCTAACAACGATGATGTCCCTTCTATCAACAACCCTCAGGTTTTGCAAACTAGGTTTTCTGTCTCTACTCACAATTCCTTCAGTGCATTGAGTGATGAATGTGACAGTGGTAGTGAAGAAGAGGTAGATCCAGATAAAAGTGATAGCCATCAAGACAACCTGAATACACCATCTAGCATAAATAATCAAATCAGTAACAGGTTACAATTAGTGATGAAACAACAGCGTCCTTTCCCACTACTCCTAACAATACAACAACAGGCACTAACCAGAACAAGATTCTTCCCAGCACAAACAACCAACCTAGTAAAGAGTTGCAAAACAGCGAAGAAGATATAGAGTCAATCTCCACTACTCCTAACAACACAGCAACTGTCACTAACCAGGACACCCAAATTACATCTTCCAGCACAAATAACCAACCCAGCAATAGGCTGCAAAACAATGAAGAAAACAGAAAAGACAAAATAGCAGCAATCTCTGTTCTAAACATTCCATCGAAGTCCTCTCCCCCACAGCCACAGTTGCCAAATAATGCAAGTGCAAGGGTTACAGCTCAAATATATATTCGCATTCCTGGCAACCCCTTTGAGAGAGAGAGATATGTAATACACTGACAAATCAAGGCATTCCTTCTGAAGAAGTCTTGATTAAGGAGCTTTCTCGCACACCAAACTGGGTTTCCTTCGCAATAACGATATCGAAAGGATTTGAATATGTGCCTTACAAACTGAATCAATGGCCTACAGGCACAAGTGTCCAGCCATTTCGTGGGAGCAAACAATGGACACAACCTGGGTATTCTACAAAATATCCCAAACTACAGTCATACCAAAATAAACAGCAAAGAGCTAATGGAACAATCCCCTATATGCGAGACTACAGAAAGAGACACGATACAAACCTCTCTTATCGCCGTCCACGCACAAGAGACTTCTCCTGGAGTGATGGCTCTTACAACCCTAGACACTCACCTAGGCATACAAACTTTGGGAAGGCCCGATCATACCACGGCACGTACTCAAACCAGCGTTACACATCCAACGGCAGGTACAGACACCAGGATCCATGGGCTAACCCCAGAACACACTACAATGATGAATTCCCAGCAGAATCACACAGTCGAAACTACAACTATGACTATGGATACCACCCCAATGAAACATGGTAATACCTCGTCTCCTGCTGTTGCTGTTACTGCTGCCGATGTGAAAGTTACTTGTAAATATAATGATAGATTATCTGTCGTACATATAAATGCACAATCCCTGTTATCCCATATACTAGAAATTGAACATATGCTTGTACAAGAAAATATTGATGTTCTTTGCATTAGCGAATCATGGCTGTATCCGTCAATTAATAATGCATTTATTAATATTCCTTCATATAATATTTATCGCTATGACAGTGGTAGAGGTGGAGGTGTATGTTTATATGTTAAAAATTGTTTGAAGGCCACTGAACTAAATCTTGAAACTGAGAAGCACGAAGGAGTGGAAGATAAATGGATCTCTGTCCAACATAAAAAGTTTCCTTCTATTATCATAGGCTGCGTGTACCGCCACCCCAAAGCCCCGGTAACCTCTTTTAGCTATATTTTGGACGTTTTTAAGGAGATAATTTTAAAAAACAAACCAGTTTTTATATATGGCGATTTTAATGATGATCAACTAAAAAGAGAAAATAAAATGAGTAGACTTATTAAGAATTTAAATCTAGAACAGATTATAAATAAACCAACTAGAATCACTCCCACTTCAGTTTCCCAAATCGATCTAGTAATAACAAACTCCAAATATATGATAACTAAGTGTGACGTAATGCCAAGCCCTATAGCAGACCACGAGGAAATTGTAACGTCCCTAAATATTCGCAAACCAAAGAGACAACCAATCTTTAAAACATTCAGATGCTTAAGAAATTATTCACAAGAATTACTTTGTAGTTTACTTATGAATGAAGTACATAAATTAAATGAAATTCTATATACCGATAATATAAATATACAAGTAAGAATTTTAACCAGTGTCTTATCATCATGTATAGATCGATGTGCACCACTCGTGACAAGAGAAATATTTCGTCCCCCCGCTCCTTGGATAACAGATGACATAAAAAACATTATGAAAGAAAGAGACAAACTACAAAATGAAGTAAAACTACAAAGAGATAATATCCCTTTAAGAGAAAAGTTTACAGAGCATAAGAAACAAGTAAAATCATTATTAAGTAACAGTAAGAAACAGTATTACAAAAATGAATTTCAAAACGCTAAAGGCAATATCTCTGATACATGGAAAATTGCTAAAACCATGCTTTCCAATAACTGTAATAAAAGTAGTAACATATCAATTATACCCGATGAGGTAGATGTAAGTGCTAAAGCAGAAGAGTTCAATAATTTTTTCGCTGAAGTGGGGAAAAAAACCTTTGAAAAAACAAAAAAAGAAATAATAAATGAAATCAATAATAGTAATGGTGGTAATAATAATGATGATGGTAGTAGTAATAATAATAGTAATGTTGATAATGGTGTAAATAATAATGATGGTGGTAGTAATGGTAATGATAATAGTGATGATGGTAATAATAATAATAATAATGTTAATCTTGAAGAACATAGTGCATTCAATAGAAGTAATGATGTCTTTAACCCTACTACAGTAGATTGTAATACAGTAATCTTAGTAATAAAAAATCTGAAAGACTCTAATGCATATGGATCAGATGGAATTTGTTTTCGTTTTATTAGAGATTCATTATTTGTAATAGCATATTATCTGACGGTAATAATCAATACTTCCATAGTTACCAATATTTACCCAGATTTATGGAAAAATCCCCATGTAATTCCTGGTTTTAAAAATGGAAATCCTGACGACGTCTCTAGACCAATCTCTTTACTACCAATTTTATCAAAGATACTTGAAAAGATTGTTGCAAATCAGTTAAGTGAGTTTCTTGAAAAAAATAAACTTATTGCAAAAAGTCAACACGGTTTCAGGCCAAAATTATCAACTGAAACTGCCTTATTGAAAATATCAGATGAAATATACAAAAATATAGATAATAAGAAAATATCATTGCTACTACTACTCGATCTTTCTAAAGCTTTTGATAGTGTACACCATACCATTCTATTAGAAAAATGCAAAAAAATGAACATTGACCCAAGCTGGTTCGAGAACTATTTAAAAAACCGCTACCAGTCAGTCAGAATAAAAGATGTAGTTTCAAGTCGCAAGAAGGTATTGTTTGGGGTCCCTCAGGGATCGATCCTAGGACCTATACTTTTTCTAATATATGTAAACGATCTAGTAAAATATTTACCTAACTGTTATGTCATTCAATATGCTGACGATACTCAAATCTTAATTGAAGGAGAAATTAATGATTTAGAAAATATTATTCGTAGAGCAGAAGAATTTTGTATATGGCTAAACGTTACTTTCTAAAAAATGGTCTGTTACTTAATGAAACTAAAACCCAATCTATTCTTATCGGATCCAGACAATTATTATCAGAAGTTGATGACAATCTTCATATAAATTTTAACGGTAATATCATTAAGCCAATGAACTCGGTAAAGAACCTAGGTGTCTATTTTGACCGTTACATGAATTTTGAAATGCATATAGATGAAATTTATAAAAAAGTAATGGGTACTCTAATATATCTAAATAGGGTAAAAGACTCATTTGAAACATCAACTCGTATAATAATTGTCCAGTCCTTAGCTATGAGTTTAATTAATTACTGTCTCAAAGTTTGGGGATGTACAAATAAGACTCAATTACAAAGAATACAAAAGTTACAAAACTTTGCAGCACGAGTGGCTGTTGGCAATGTAAGAAAATACGAGCACATCTCTCCTGTTTTAAAAGATCTAGAATGGATAAAGATTAGAGATAAATATGTTTTTGATATATGTACCTTTGTTTTTAATATACTAAGAAACAATCTTCCTGATTGCTTGTATAATTTTTATACAGTAAGCTCAGTTACCGGGTTAACTACCCGTCAAGGGGAAGATTTATTAGTACGAAGGTCTAAAACTGATATTGGCTCAAGAGATATAAACATTCGTGGACCTCATTTATATAATCAGCTTCCCAGAGAACTAAAAAATGCTGGTTCAGTGTATACTTTTAAATATAATCTTAAGAAGTTACTCTTAAAGGAAGATTTTACTTGTAATTTTTAATAGTACACTCATCTTTATGATTTGTTTGTTTTAGTATGTCTATATCGTACACCACAGATGTCTATCTGGAATATATATGCATCTTATTTGAATACCCAATGTACTTTGGAAATAAAGATTTATTATTATTATTATTATTAATACTCTCTCTCTCTCTCTCTCTCTCTCTCTCTCTCTCTCTCTCTCTCTCTCTCTCTCTCTCTCTCTCTCTCTCTCTCTCTCTCTCTCTCTCTCTCCAAGCGCACTATCTCTAGATACCCTCAGTGATGTCTTATATATATTCTGACCTCATTCTTTTTTCATCTAGAGTGTTATTTAAATAATTTTTTAAACTCAAACTCTAAGAAGCATTTGTTTATGTTCTGTGTAGAAAGTTTGTATTTTACAAGTCAGCGAAACTAATCATTTTATGCATTTAGGAAAAGCCGAATAGTTGTTCTTGTAAGAAGAAAATAACTTGAAAGCAGTTTTTCAATTAAATTTGCAAAACCAATCACCCGCTTTCTTGCCCCCCCCCCAAAAAAAGAGGAATATTTGCATTCTTTTAAGTTTACAATTACTTGCTGAAACGCTAAATGGCATTCACAATAAGGATTATGCATAAATTTTCATTGAGTCTTTACTTAATTTTCTTAATAAATTTCTCTTTAAGTGTCTCTGAAACTGACAAGAGATGGACGGAGAATACGCAGAGCCTAAATTTGAATTCATTAACCAATGCCCGCGGATTTTTTAGCCCAAATCTGAAAGTTAATTGGAAAAAGGTGGCTGTTAAAATTGCAGCCCTATTGTTTTAGGCTAATTGGGAACTAGTGAGAAATGTATTATAAATACGAAACTGACAGTAAAAAAAAAAGAAGAGAAAAAGAGGAAAATCCCTCTTCTTCTCTCTACATTACCTCGAGAGAACAAACTTAGACGTTATGTCTAACCTTGGATGCCATAAAGAACCGCAAATGCACACTGGAAAAATCTTTTGACACAAGTTTTTTTCTTTCTCTCCAATTCTGTGATGATAAACTGCCAAAAAGAAGAATGTAAGGAGGCAGGGCAAAATGAAACACCGGAAAGAATGAGAGATGAAAGATTAAAATCTTGATACATTCTTTTAT
Source organism: Halocaridina rubra (assembly GCA_037179515.1). NCBI lineage: Eukaryota > Metazoa > Arthropoda > Malacostraca > Decapoda > Atyidae > Halocaridina > Halocaridina rubra. The sequence continues at coordinate 12,441 of JAXCGZ010015975.1, read as the reverse complement.
CATACTGAAGTAAGTCTTCTTTTCTTGCTCTAGCATTTAGGAGAGAGGTTTTGTACTCCTTTTAAAACTTCAGTGATGCAGCCAATCTCGACTCATGAGTAATGATGTCATGCAAAAGGGCTCAAGACTTTAGAATTAAGTGTGAGCAATACACACACAAACGAACACGAAAACTGAGAGCGATATGATTTAGACAAAGCAGTGGGAGTAAATCATTACTAACAGTTGCAAACACATATAAATTTGAGTGTTTATTATATTCCAAGTTTTGAGGAAGGATATGCTAAGTATAAGTGGACAGGAAACAAGGACAGGACACGGGGAATCACAGTGGTATGGCTCCTTCCCACATATAAAAGTAATCACTCACTCTACTGAAGTCATACATACATATACCTTGGCTGTTTCCCCCTTTAATTGGGGGGTAGCCGACATCAAGAAAGGAAAACAAATAGGGGGATTACTTTGCTCTATGGGCAATGACGAGGGAGCTAGCGACCGTTCAGATGGCACTGCTGGAGTGCCACAGCCCATCCTCTCGGCTCTTCCACAACCTGTGTCGCTTCACAACTGCCAGCTCTTCCTACTGCCTCTACCACAGGGCTATCTCTGTAAGATGCAGCCCCGTGGTAACAGAAGATGCCCATCAGAGCCGCGTCACAATCGCTCGCCACTCATTCCTATTCCTAGCACGCTCGCTTGCTTCCCTCACATCCATCCTCCTATCATTCAGGGCTCTCTTTACTCCATCCATCCATCCAAACCTAGGCCTCCCTCTAGCATTTCTCCCATCAACTCTCGCATTCATCACCTTTTTCAGCAGCCTTTCATCATCCATCCTTTCCACATGGCCAAACCATCTCAGAACATTCATATCTACTCTGGCTGCAATTTCTCTCCTCACACCCGTTCTTGCTCTCACCACTTCATTCCTAACCCTATCCAATCGAGATACACCAATCATACTCCTCAGGCATTTCATCTCAAACACATTTAGTTTCCGTCTCTCACTTACTTTCATACCCCATAACTCTGATTCATACATCACAGTTGGCACAACCACTTTCTCATACAAAACTTTCTTAACATTCATTTCCAACCCTCTATTATTCATCACTCCTTTCAATGCACCCAACACTTTACATTCTTCATTCACTCTGTGACACACATCTGCTTCCACTCCACCATTTGCAGCTATAACCGAGCCTAAATACTTAAACTGATTAACCTCCTCAAGTGTCTCTCCATTCAACATAACATTCAATCCAGCGCCATCCTCATTTCTTGTACACCTCATAACCTTACTCTTTCCCACATTCACTCGCAGCTTCCTTCTCTCACACACCATTTCAAATTCTGACACTAACTGACACAGCTTTTCCTCTGAATCTGCCACCACCACAGTATCATCTGCAAACAGCAACTGATTCAGCTGACGTATTGGTTTTGGACCTCCACTTGAACTCACACTTTGTAAGATGACTGGGTTATCTCACCGCTTGTCACCACTGACGTATTGGTTTTATTTATCCCATCTAATGACACCACTGACGTAGAGATTTTATTATTATCCCACCGAGCGTCACCACTGACGTAGGGCTTTTCCTCCTACGTATATTTACTTATAATTATTAGTACCTGACGGGTACAAGGTAGCGTGGTTACAAGGTAAGAATGGACACGCAGTGAATCCTTTACTTATATTTATTCTAGAGTACAACACATCCGACGCCTCAATGCCCCAATGCCCCCACCCTATGACTATCACAATCTATGATCTATTCGTGCCCCTGGCAAGGTTCTAACTAACTGTCTCTGCCCTGGGTGGCTCTTTAAATACCCCCAGGGGCAGGGCGTGGCTTAACATCCAATTCTCCAATGAGATCAAGGGATCTCTAGTCCAGCTAATCACGCCAGGTTCAAAGTGGAATCCCTCCTACTTCCGGGGAGGAGTTATTGGGCATCTCTGCAGGGTATGTACCTGCGTACGAAACACTTGCTTATATTTCTTGCGGTTTAGGAAATGGCTAACTTCCTGGCCTTTCTTGCCCTTCTCGATGCCAGGTCCTAAGTCTCACGGTTCCGGTCATATATTTCCTTGGCACTTTCTACAAACATTGTAATAAAATATCCGTGCCCTCGACCAACCGTTTCCGCTCAAGATCTGTTACAAGTTTCAGATTCTGGCTTCAGCATGGCGGAAGTCATACGACATCCCTCCCAACCAAAACTGAAATATCTCTTATTTCAGTCGAAGCATGGGCTAATTTTCCGGGAGCTCTTGGACATATCCTAGCTAACATTAGTTTACAATAGAAATGGGGCCGAATTATTTAAGCTATTTTCTAAGAATTCCTATGCAAATTACACAAACATAACATATATAGAGTACTTTTACAGACAACTAGGGCATGCAGGGTCTATTTCCTTGTTGGAAATCTGAAATACAAACATATTCTTATATTTAAACAACATAATTCCAGTGTGAAACTAATATTAAACATTAATTAAGATCAACAAGTCAGTTTAAATCAAAACATTAATTCATCTACTTCTCTTGTTTCTTTAAAAGACAAAATTGAGTTAATTACAGTAGGATTATGACTCATTTAGAACATTAGCAAACAATTAAGTAGAGTATTAGCATGTATAAACAGGTAAAATGCAATAGACTATAACATCAACAGTAATTTCTATAAGAGACCCTACCGTCATAAGTTCTATTCCTATCATTATTAGGGGCATTGATTTGTCTTAAAATTAAGCCTTAAAAACTACTCCTGGAACAAAACATGTGTTACTTTCATATTATATTACTATTCAGAGACCAATGGATAGGACGACTTTCGTTTTCTCTGTCTAGGACGACTTTCGTTCTCTCTGTCTAGGACGACTTTTACTTTCTCTGTCTAGGACGACTTTCGTTTTTCTCTGTCTAGGACGACTTTTACTTTCTCTGTCTAGGACGACTTTCGTTTTTCTCTGTCTAGGACGACTTTTACTTTCTCTGTCTAGGACGACTTTTACTTTCTCTGTCTAGGACGACTTTCGTTCTCTCTGTCTAGGACGACTTTTACTTTCTCTGTCTAGGACGACTTTTACTTTCTCTGTCCCGTGCTCATGAATTCTTGCTAGGTGCGATTCCCCGGTTTCCCACGGGGATTCTTTCGCTTTCACATCCCCCGCCGTCCTCGCTGCAGGCCCAGGTTTGTTGCCATATCTCCGTTACTCGGTTAGGCAGAGCAAAAAGGACAAGGACTGGGCCCCATCCCGCGAATCCTTCCAGCCCGGCTTTCTCGTCCCGCCCTCGGCCGATCTTGACTAAGACCACCACGCAGGAGACCTGCAACGTCACAGCGTTACTCTTCCTGTACGGTCCTCTCACACGTACCTTCGAAGTAGAACGCGGGATGAAAGTTTGAACCTATGTCACTACTACAGTTGTAAGAAAGGTTCCCTATGACCTCAGGGTACCAACAATGGCCATACGTTGGTAATCGAGGCTATACTTTGCCTCCCCTGCAACTGCAAGTGATTGCAATCTCTATTCAATGGGCACTAGGGACTTGTCTGACGGACAAAATCTAAAGACTTTTAGAACTTGCAGGTCGGGGCTGCCTAGGAATAGGGTGGTAATGGAAGGTATGTGTCTACACAACTAGATTATTATTCCAAGATACTTAGGACTTAGCAACTGCTACATAGCATTACTCTACTATAAATGTCAAAAAGAACAATCATTAAATGCTGAGAAAAGCCACTAAAGAAACATTCTTATTAGCGGTGGCTACAGTAACATCAAGTATGAATTCAGATAAAAGATACAAATCATCAAGTTACTGCTGATTTCATTTCAAAAATAATAATTAGCAACAGGCCATTGAGAGATAGCAACGATATCAGTCAACACAATAACATTACTAATAATCACGATCTAAAAATAAGAATAATAAACAATAAAAATAAATATACTAAATCAAAAATATCAATATATATACAGTGGAGACTGGCATTCAGAAGTAAGAACAGAGTTCTATACTTATATTTCATAGTGATGCTTATTCTAACACAGTCTCCTTTAACATTCAAATTCCTGCTGTCATAATCAATGTATATATATATAGCATAAGTGGCAACTTGCTGGCTCCACAATTTGTCAATGGGAGTTCTATCTATTCTCTAAACAGTTGCGACATGTGGCAAAAATTATTTATGCAAATGGCGGTACTACCGATGTCTTATCAGTATTTATGCAATAACAGCATGCAACAATCTATTGACTGCAATAAAATGTAGGCACAATTATCGCCTAGCTTCGCTGGAAAAAAACACACACAAAAAATCAAAGACGGCAACGTTCTGTTAGCAGCAGGAGAGGCCTCTGTCAGTTTCAGAGTCGAGTGAAAGGTAGGAGAGAGAGAGAGAGAGAGAGAGAGAGAGAGAGAGAGAGAGAAAGAGAGAGAGAGAGAGAGAGAGAGAGAGAGAGAGAGAGAGAGAGAGAGAGAGAGAGAGAGAGAGTGACTGGGCGACCGTGAAATACCTCTTTTCATCTCTTACTTCCTTAAATTTCGTGCTTATCCCTCCAATCCTTCCCATCCTTTACCCCCTCTCACCAGTGATGACACCCTGAATAGGGCTAAGAGAGTTCACTCGATGCCGTCACTACTTTTCCCCCACCTGTCCTATCCTATCCTACTTACTTACTTACTCACAAGTCAGCTGAGACTTGCCTTCGTCCTTTTAACTTGTACTGAAAATAAAAAAGTGTCGCAGAGTATCTCTAATAATAAAATAAATAAACAAATGAACGTGTACAAACGTTAGCAATGACTATCGATAGAGTCTTATGTTTATTGTCAGCGGCTATTCTCATTCCTGATTAACAAAAAAAACGAAGCAAAAAGAACTTAGTGTACAACTGCAAAACTGTCGAAGCATAAATCAATTCCTCTCTGTTTAATCTTGATAAGGACTTTACTGTAACAGCATACACATCCTTGTCTATAAGGACAATCTCTCTCTTTTCATGCTATAAATCAGAGGGTTAAGTCGAAGCACACACACTGATGAAATTAAAGCAAAAAGAACTAAAATCACATGTGACAGTATCCCTACTACTATCAACAAAAGTACAAATATCTTTTTCTTAACAACTTCTTAAAAAGGACCTAAGTGTCATTAATTTTAACTTTAAAACTCAGCAAATAATCTCTAATAATCTCAATTATCTTTAATTAGCCCGATTGTAATCTAAAATTCATGAAAATGCTAGGGATTAACCATGGTTATCTCTAGATAATCTTTTCAGAATCCTTTAAGTAAGATTTTAAAGATTTCTTCAATACAAAAAGAACTACAACAAAAACGGGTATCTATGAATATAAAAAGTCTATCTCTGTGTATGCAATAATAAAAACAAAAAGTATATTTCATTATCAACAGTAAGGAATGCATTTTGCTTAAACTTCAAAATCTCGTACGGAGTTGTACATAAACAATTCAAACATAAAATATATATCTTCTTTTACTATCTCGAATTTGACTTATATCTGCTCTCTCAAATACGGGATACAGCTGTGTAACATTCTTGTTGTCACTTCGTGTCAGCTCTCACTCTTTCTTTATGACCAAGCCGAAATAATTTTGATAAAACATTATCATGGCTAAAACTCGCAAAGTTTTACTTTATCAATCTAACATATCTCTTCAGACAAATAATGTATATACTGCAGCTAGCAAAGAAAATAAAGAATCATTCATAGATTCACGTCCTTTATCACGTAACATCTATCTTGGAATCTCTCGGAAATCGAGTAATAATCTCAATGGCGGAGTAGGGGACAAAACAAAAATAAAACAAACTCGGCATTTCAACCATATCTGGGCAGGTGGAGAATTACCTTCTCATCCATATCTCTCACTAGATATTGCAACAGCGCATCACCTCCCATAAATACACTCTGATATGGCATGCAGAAGGACCTGGCGGAGCAAGGGAACGATCCTCGCAGACTCCCCAATCATGCTTCCTAACGGTGCTTTCCGCGATTTCACCCCCTAGAGCAACCCCTCCCATTATACCCCTATTACACTCATTATACTCATTCGCTCACATGCGCTCACATTCAAACTTACATTCCCTTTCTCTCTGTCTATGGAAAATTTCCCATCCCTTACCCGGTCTCTCTGAAGAAGAGTAAAGGTGAAATCTCGGCTGAGCCGTGCGGTCACAGACTTCCTCACCAGTCCTAAGTCCCATTCTAACGAACAAACAAACATTCTACTCCCTTGAAGCTACGTTTGGGTGACACTGAAAAACCTTCCCTATTCTAGGACAGCACAAATTCCTCTAATTTACTCTTACTTTCACCTGCATAGCGTGAAATTAAAAAAACTCATCTCTAACTAATATCACGAAATTTCTTATTCTTCAAAAAAACATGCCACACACGTATCGTAAGACTAATTCCTTCATCATAACAACACAAAAAGAACGATCTGTCGTTTATGTCCTTCCCTCGCTAAAACATTACTCCCGTGGATAAAAACAAACAAAAAAAGAAAAAAAAACTTAAAAACAGGCGCAATCGTAACACTCGATTTCTTACGCTTTAAGAAATTAATATAACAATGATTTTACACGTACTTTAAAATATCAAGGATCAGTACAATTACTACAGATTTATAATAACGAGGTTGGGAGATCGAATGGTCACTTCCGCATTCCTTTCTCGAAAACCACACGTGTTCTAAGTAAAACCTCGAAAGCAGATGCACGTATACTTCTCACTATAATTCTTACGCTTTAGAAATTAATAGACTGTAATAGTGATTTCACGTGCATTAAATTTGTCAATTAAAAATCGATACATTCGCGTTCTTAAAATTCAATCTAGGCATTAATACAAATAAATGGAACGCACTTCCAACGCAAATTCTTTATATTACTCAAATTATAACAAAAACGGAGTTTATTACTGCTTATAGCTATTAGTACAAATTATCCATGTTAGTAATGGGTACAGAAATTCTACTTTTATCAACTTATTAAGCGCCACACCCCTTATAAGCGGGTTGGCTGAGTCAAAGCATAACTACAAGATAAAATGGCGGCGTCCACCGACCTCAATTTCTTTTACTAATTGTCCCATTACTCACTGGATACAGATCACAAGTACTTAGCTATTTTAAGGAGGTGGTCCTGAAAAACTTCATGGCAGAAGGCAAGGAAGGAGGGGTTCTCCTTCTCCTCTTCGAGTAAAATCGACGAATCGCCGTCTTCTTGGTCGGATCCGGCAACTTATACCTCTTGTAATGGGCATTTTCACTCAATGTTCCGGTCACACTTCGGCTTACTAAGAAATATCTTAGAAATAGTTCCTTCAAAGTTTTATAATATTCTCTATTTGAGCACTCGTCACTTCTCATCCGCAGACCCAAG
>JAXCGZ010015974.1:20000-27500 GCA_037179515.1 Halocaridina rubra | reverse complement strand
TCTGATGATACATAAAGAGATAAACACAGATAAGAACAAACTCTCGTCTGCTAAATATAATTTAGGCATTTTAATTGCCTATGATTGCTAATTGGAATATAATAATCATAAGGTCAATGCTATCAATGAGAACAAAAAGTAACTTGGAAGACATCACTTAAGTAAACTAAAAACTTTATACTGAAACAATAGCCATATAAAACACTACGCAAGATATCGAAAAACAAGTCTCTGCTAACTTATAAAAGCCAGTGTTATATTGCTGGTATTTTGGGCATGAATTTTGGATATTTTTTTTTATAAGTCCATCCATATATATATATATATATATATATATATATATATATATATATATATATATATATATATATATATATATATATATATATATATATATATATATATATATATATATATATATATATATATATATATATATATATATATATATATATTGTGATTAAATATACCTTCAATACAATACTGAGGGATATCTTAATGTTTCCCAACTCAACAAAATACATCAATTTAAATACATTATAAATTCGGAATGTTGCTCATGAAAATTACTAATTTATGAATAACCTCATCCACCTGTCTTAAAACTGATATTAATTGATCACACCTCACGAATAATGGCCCACGACTCTATTACAGCAATATACCTGGAGGGGCACCATGACCCTTTTCCATCATAATGGACAGATGATGACCTATTCCATTAGCGCCAACATATACACTTTAAGATATAAGAGCGTGAGGGAGGTGGAATAAAGCAAACACCGTGTACTGAAGGTCGAGTTTACTAACTGAATGAAACTCTTAGGCCCGATTTCTTAAACAGTGTAAACCTAGGATACCATATTGTTAGTTAGCTAGACATACACAAATGGATTTCATAAACGCATCTGACGCGGTTCTGTGTATGGCTAGGATCCCGTACGGGATCTGACGCGGTTCTGTGTATGTCTAGGATCCCATACGGGATCCTAGACATACACAGAATCGCGTCAGATGCGTTTATGAAATCCATTTGTGTGTGTCTAGCTAACTAACAATATGGTATCCTAGGTTTACACTGTTCAAGAAATTGGGCCTTAAACATTGGAAGTAGTGATAGCAATACCCAGAGAATAAAACTAAAATGAAAAACCGAAAACGTCAAGAACAGATTTCGATTTCTACTCTCTGGAAGAAAATGACTGAGCTCTGTAGTTTGCTGGCCACTTCACTATTTGGCAGCCCTAGAACATATTGATATATACTTAAATAAGAAACAGTTGTGTAAATAAAGGAATAGTATAAGCATTGCAGCAGGTAAGCTGATTTTTTTCTTTTTTACTTTTTATATGTCACCATTACTCCCCATCATGGGGTCCGCAGAGACGGATTGAAGCTGGGGTATTAAGGCTGGACGCCTCTCCTATCGCCCCTCTATGGGATCGAACGATTAGCGCTTCAGATATGACTATGTTTCAGTATTCTGCAAACTAAGCATAAAATATATCATTTACTTATATTAATGTCAAAGACAAATCTGAGTATTTCTTTCTAGTAATTCTAGGAAAAATATATACAGTCCTAATACCATGTATACTTATTCTATTTTAGAAAAAAATAAATAGAAAATTGCAAAATAGCATTACCACAGCAAAAACCTGTCTGTGATATAACGATGATGTAGTATTTAAGTAAATATTCTTTCTCAAATTCCATTTTTCTTTTAAAAAAAATCATTTCATATGAGTGCTTTATTGACCATTACTTTCGCTTTCTCTGGTTTTACTTATCTACCTGTCCATCATCTCAACCTTTCAATCAATCAATTTTCTTTGAAGCATCCTAACCTCTCATAAGAATAACAAAGAAGAGGTAGAAAGAAAGAGAATCAAGATAAATTCAGCGGGAGAAAGCAAAGAAAATTGGCATTATTCACGACCCTCTCTTTCTGACCTCTATAATGTCGCATCTGATAAATAGTATTTTCCGTAATCATGAATTACAATTGCTGTTTAACTGCTACAGCAATAAATTGTCTTACTCTGCAGGATACCTCTATATACAGTGGCCAAGGGAACAGCCACAGGTGTATTTTTGAGTGATGTTTAAAGTCCTGGGAACATTTGAGCGATTTCATGAAGATGAAGCTCGAATAATAGAAAAGGGAAATATGTATATGCTTCAACAGTCTCAAGAATCAGTGAATCATTATTCAGCACATATGAACACCGCTGTTCTACTAATGTATCTGATCTATCGACAGATTCCAAATCGCAGGAAGAGGGAAAAAAAAGAAATGAAATGGTGAAGAGTACCCTTGTGAGCAATACCCTACGGCCGTAAAGATGATTTATGGCGCATGGGTGGCAATATATGGTAGTTGAGGCGTGCGGGCAAATGGTGGATAGGAGGTGTCGCCCTCTAGGCGGTCGCTATCCAGACTACCCCACCTGCGGGCCACAAGTGGAAGGTCCGCTCACCCTCAAGGGTGAACATCCAACAAACAAACAAATCCAGACTGCATAATAATAAGGGCCGGAAGTAAAGAAAAGAGGTTTCGCCAGAGACCTCAAACGGTTTGACTTTCGTTCATTTGCACATCCATAGAAGTTCTCTAAACATGTTAGGCCTCTTCTTGGAACTTACTGGTTAATAATTCTTGTACTCTAATACTGAAGATTTAATTTTTTTTTTGCTAGAGAAAACTTTTTTTTTTTATTAATTATAACATATCAAGATTGGATGGGGCAAACAAAATACAAACTTCAGTATGACTATTTCACACCGCAAGCAATATGAATGGAAAGACAATTGCTAAATTGTAAATACAATAGTAGAATAATATGAAGTTTCAAAAGCCACAAATTCAGTGCAAAAGAACATAGTCGTGAAAAGATGTTATTTTTACAAGCACATCTGTTAACAAATAACTACTTGTGTTTAATGGAGAGTAAATATCCGTCCCCATCGGGTAATATATATCAATGAAGAAATGAGAGAGTAAATAAAAATATCCAGTACTGGCTAGTACAGTGGTAACGCGCTGGCTTCGCATTCACGAGGTCGAAAGATCGGTTCCCGTCCAAGACCGAGAGTTTAAGCTGTTTACTGGCAGGAACTGCTGTGGTTGGACACCACAGTGGGGGGTTGGGGCTTGCCCTGGCTGACGAATACCCATTGTATTGAAATGGAAATAAAGTTTGTTTGTATTCCGTCGTAACAACTGATCCTTAATGTAATATAGATGACTACCACCAAATTACGGTAAATCCTATAAAACCAAACAAATAAACTGTGCCCAAAACATATTCAAATATATAATACTAACTTTCAAAACAGTCTTATCCTACAGGAAAACTGTAAAAAATAATCCTTATGTACAAATAGTGTGAAATTGGTATTGCCGGAGTATCTTCATCTTCAGGCAAGGCTCAGAGCGAGAAAAGGAGATGTCTTGAAAGAGATCTTGGTACAACTAAGGGCGTTGCGAGGTACCGTCCCAGTATACACAAGGATAGTACTAAGGTAGGTACTCGCGTAAATTACTATTATAATTTCTGTATTTATTTGGATTTTTTTTATTCAAATAACTGTACATGGGAACATGTGTACATGGGCACTCCAGTGATATTGTAGTTGTTAAACAGTACAATCTATATTTGGTTATGTATCAAATATTAGTAGAATTTGCAATCAGTTTTAGATATCATAGCATGAAATCAAGAATAAGATAGAGTGTGACAATTGATTGATGGCAGAAGAGCACTCTGCAATTAAGAGTAGTATATTATGGTTAAATCTCCACTTTACAACAGACCATATAGTAGATTGGACCATGACACTAGTCGCCCGTTACAATGCTACAGTTGAAGTCTTTTGGACTTATATAGGACTATTGAGGACAGTTCGATGTTAACTCTTCCTTCAGTTGCGGGTCTTTTTCTGTGCATGCATCAACACCGAATATTCTCGGATATTCGTTACACATCTCTTACTATCCCTTCACATCTGACAAGTCACTACACTTGTCATCTCTGTTTCTCTTCACTTTATGTTTCCTTCGTGCTCAGGCCCGAGGAAGGCAGATTTATTTTGTTTACCCGTCTTGGTAACACAATGAATAAAAACAAATAAAAAAAACACACAGACCAGAGAAACAAATCATTCCAGCCCTTATCCTGCCACAATTTCCTATAAATTGAAAAGACTAGTATCGGGAAAGACATCCAACAGAAAAACACTGAGCCAATATCAAAAGCTAGCCTTCAAGAAAAAGGCTAGAGAGAAACAGGCACCTCTTGTACAAATTTAGCTTATGAAGAGCTGCCAGAGAATAAGTTTTCCTCTTCTTTTTTTGAGGGGGAGGGATGGGTGTGGAATTGGACTGCGTATCCAAGTTTCTGTATATGAAGTTACCATACCACCACTAAAGCTATAAGCTACTATATGCTTCCTGATTAGCTGACACGAAGAGATGTTTTACAGACTACTACACGGAGTCAGACTTGGACTGCATAGTTGTTGAGCTAGGTGCTAAGTCACTAATCTATAATGATGATAATGATGATGTTGATTATTATTATTATTATCATTATTATTATTATTATTATTATTATTATTATTATTATTATTATTATTATTATTATTATTATTATTATTATTATTATTGTTAATAATAATAATAATAATATTATTATTATTATTATTATTATTATTATTATTATTATTATTATTATTATTATTATGAGCTGCGGAACGAATTTATTTACCCTCATCAAGGCCCAGACATATTAAGATACCATTTCACTATTTTCACCTCACTTCTAATGGTGCATTTAAGAAAACTGCTAAACTGAGAGGGGGAATCAAACAAGTGCTAAACATCATGCTTATAATAACTTTCCGAAACTGTTTAACAATTATTGTGGAATGCTGAAAAGAAAGCGAATTTGCACCTATTTTAAATTATACTTGAGTTTGTACCCAGAGAAGAAAAAGACCACTACCTGGAAGCACCCAATAAAAACCAGAGGAGTGAGCAAGATCTGGGCAAAGAGTTAAACCGTACATTACGAGGGAATTATCGACGTATGAGTGATGTAAGAATGGCCCAGGTATTATTTCACAACGCACGAGACATTAAAAGCTAAACCATAATGTACCGAATTGCGTGCAAATATGAAAAAAAAATAAAGATAAAAAAATACATCAATATTTGGAACTTGATTTTGGTTATTTTATTTTCTTCTTTTTGCTGAAGTGATGATGCTGGTTGGTGGATCATGTCTCAGATTCTATTCTGGTCTCCAATTTGACACTTCGCACAAAATTATCTTTTTTATTACTCATTTGTGTAATCATACCCCACTATTTCTTTCACTTTCCTTTTTGTACTGGGTAGCAGTAAAAAAATTATTCTGAGGAAACCTTTATCAAGATATAAAAGTATGCCACAAGAGCTGATTACTGAAAGTGGTGAAAGTAATTGAATTTTCATATATAAGTACTTTAGATAAAAAATTGAGAAATAAAATTCAATGAAACGGTGCTTATGATGATTTCATATATATATATATATATATATATATATATATATATATATATATATATATATATATATATATATATATATATATATATATATATATATATATATATATATATATATATATATATATATATATATATATATATATATATATATATATATATATATATATATATATATATATATATATATATATATATATATATATATATATATATATATATATATATATATATATATATATATATATATATATATATATATATATATATATATATATATATATATATATATATATATATATATATATATATATATATATATATATATATATATATATATATATATATATATATATATATATATATATATATATATATATATATATATATATATATATATATATATATATATATATATATATATATATATATATATATATATATATATATATATATATATATATATATATATATATATATATATATATATATATATATATATATATATATATATATATATATATATATATATATATATATATATATATATATATATATATATATATATATATATATATATATATATATATATATATATATATATATATATATATATATATATATATATATATATACATATATACATATATACATATATACATATATATATATATATATATATATATATATATATATATATATATATATATATATATATATATATATATATATATATATATATATATATATATATATATATATATATATATATATATATATATATATATATATATATATATATATATATATATATATATATATATATATATATATATATATATATATATATATATATATATATATATATATATATATATATATATATATATATATATATATATATATATATATATATATATATATATATATATATATATATATATATATATATATATATATATATATATATATATATATATATATATATATATATATATATATATATATATATATATATATATATATATATATATATATATATATATATATATATATATATATATATATATATATATATATATATATATATATATATATATATATATATATATATATATATATATATATATATATATATATATATATATATATATATATATATATATATATATATATATATATATATATATATATATATATATATATATATATATATATATATATATATATATATATATATATATATATATATATATATATATATATATATATATATATATATATATATATATATATATATGAAAAATTTTTTTTTTATCCCGACCGGGACTCGAACCTAGGACTTATGATTACTAAGTCAAGGCGCTACCACTACACCACAGAAGGTTAAAAGGAAACCAACCTTATAGCTTATATCTGCTATACTTAGGAATGAACGCATTCTAACTGAATGCCGCTATGTTCATATTACAGATTCCCCAACCTCACTCGTGGCTTCATTTTAGCATTTAATTCAATTCCCAATCTCATTCGGGCCATGAAATTATCAAATAAGCACATTACATATGTGAAAACATGAATCATTTTTTTATCCCGACCGGGACTCGAACCTAGGACTTATGATTACTAAGTCAAGGCGCTACCACTACACCACAGAAGGTTAAAAGGAAACCAACTTTATAGCTTATATCTGCTATACTTAGGAATGAATGCATTCTAACTGGATGCCACTATGTTCATATTACAGATTCCCCAACCTCACTCGTTGCTTCATTTTAGCATTTAATTCAATTCCCACTCTCATTCGGGCCATGAAATTATCAAATTAGCACATTACATATGTGAAAACATGAATCATTTCTTTATCCCGACCGGGACTCGAACCTAGGACTTATGATTACTAAGTCAAGGCGCTACCACTACACCACAGAAGGTTAAAAGGAAACCAAC
>JAXCGZ010015974.1:12500-17500 GCA_037179515.1 Halocaridina rubra | reverse complement strand
AAGAGTTTTTTTCATATAGAGACCATTAAACTCGTTCTTGGATTACTTAGTTCATTTGTGCAAATAAGATATCACGAACTTTTAAAGTAACAAAAACATGAACATATTTTCTTAGGGAGTCACGTAACAGCCATAAATGCCTGGCAAATAAATACTTCAATATGGTAATACGTGTTGCTGATACATTACCGCTGATTTCCCTAAGCCATAAGACATGACACTGAAATCATGATTATTTGCTTTATTTGGGAGATAATGAGTATTTTCTTTTTAAGCTCAACTTAAGAAATATAGTGACACGAAGTCTTTTTCCTTCTCTGTGAACGAAGATGCACAGAGGCTTATTCTTGCAACACAATATGGGTTATTTTTTATCTGTTATATCGTAACTTAAAAAAATTTCATGCTTGTAGCGAGCTGAATCTGAACTGACTATTTCTTTTTAATGACTTGAATTGCATTTCATCCTCCCAGTTTTATGGTTCGCATCGTTGTATTCTGAGGTAGGAACTTTTCTTTTTCAAAAATGTCCTCTGAATTTTCATCATTTCACTCGTGTTTTTCAAAACCCCTTCTAAATGAAGTCCCAGAAAGAACAAAGGGAACAATGCTGGGGATAGCGTCAGTGGAAGTGGGATATCCAAGCATATCCCCAAACTAACAGGGAATAGGGAGGTCAGAGGCAAGTAAACCGTGGCACTACTCGTAAATTAAGCATCTGATTGGTTCAGCGTCGGTCCCATCCCGTTTTCTGTGATGTATTGCCTGGTCACAAGGTTTTGGTCAGCCAAGATATGTTGCGTTAGGATGATGGCAAATGTTTCAGAGGTTGATGTACATTTGATCAGTAAAATAATGAGGCCGGTGAACAAAGGTGAATATCATTAAAAAAAATTATTTAAAACATTTCAAACTATAATTGTACAATGTACAGTTAAAATTACCAAAGTAGACAATGGTGCTTTACATATAAAATAACCACAATATTTTCTCCAAGTGTGAGGTGCATCTTGATAACAAGATTCTTGAAGCATCAGGAAATCATTGTTCAAAACAAGAATGGATAATATATTAGTATAAAAAGATCTAAAGTCTATTTTTCTCCACCTGAAGAAGACTGGCATTCCAGTACAACAATCCTCAAGCAGCAAGAAAGTGTGAAAGCTAAATAATACGGTCAGGATCAGAAAAAAAGAGAAGCAAGAAACCACCACACGCTCTCTTTTTATTCATGTAACCCTAACGGGGCTACAAATATAATCCTGACAAGGATGCCCAAAGAAAGGGGGCATAAACAAGAAGAAGAAGAAGAAGAAGAAGAAGAAGAAGAAGAAGAAGAAGAAGAAGAAGAAGAAGAAGAAGAAGAAGAAGTTGGAGGGACCTGGGGATCCATACTTACTAATGGACTGGGTGGACATTCTCAGCCGACAGATTCGATGGTGGATAATGTTCAGACATTCTCTCTCTCTCTCTCTCTCTCTCTCTCTCTCTCTCTCTCTCTCTCTCTCTCTCTCTCTCTCTCTCTCTATATATATATATATATATATATATATATATATATATATATATATGTGTGTGTGTGTGTGTGTGTGTGTGTGTGTGTGTGTGTGTGTGATTACCTAATTGTGTTTATGGGAAAGAGCCCAAAGCTCGTATCTTCCCGTCTCCTGATCGGTTCCATTTTATACTTAGTGATACTTATCATACCTGTCCTTAAAACTATGGATTGAGATAGCATTAACTACCTCTTCGCTTAGCGAATTCCAATTATCAACTACTCTTACACTGAAAAAGTATTTCCTTACATCCTGCTAAGAAGTTTTCTTACGAAGCTTCAAACTATGACCTCTACTTCTAGAGCCAGCCATATCAAAATATCGATCCCTATCCACTCTATCATAACCATGAATGAATTTAAAGACTGTCACCATATCCCCCCTCAATCTTCTAGCTTCGAGTGATGGTAAGTCTAATTCCCTCAGCCTCTCATCATAACTGAGATTGCGTATTTCTGGCACCAGTTTCGTGGCATGTCTTTGAACTTTTTCAAGCTTAGCTATGTGCTTTTTCAAGTGTGGATTCCAAAAGGGGGCTGCATATTCGAGTTTTGGCCTCACATAGGTTACATAAATATTTCTGAACATTTTCTTGTCCATGTGATTACCTAATTGTGATTACCTAATTGTGTTTACGGGAAAGAGCCCAAAGCTCGTATCTTCCCGTCTCCTGATCGGTTCCATTTTATACTTAGTGATACTTATCATACCTGTCCTTAAAACTATGGATTGAGATAGCATTAACTACCTCTTCGCTTAGCGAATTCCAATTATCAACTACTCTTACACTGAAAAAGTATTTTCTTACATCCTGCGAAGAAGTTTTCTTACGAAGCTTCAAACTATGACCTCTACTTCTAGCAGCCATATCAAAATATCGATCCCTATCCACTCTATCATAACCATGAATGAATTTAAAGACTGTCACCATATCCCCCCTCAATCTTCTAGCTTCGAGTGATGGTAAGTCTAATTCCCTCAGCCTCTCATCATAACTGAGATTGCGTATTTCTGGCACCAGTTTCGTGGCATGTCTTTGAACTTTTTCAAGCTTAGCTATATGCTTTTTCAAGTGTGGATTCCAAAAGGGGGCTGCATATTCGAGTTTTGGCCTCACATAGGTTACATAAATATTTCTGAACATTTCCTTGTCCAAGTGATTACCTAATTGTGATTACCTAATTGTGTTTACGGGAAAGAGCCCAAAGCTCGTATCTTCCCGTCTCCTGATCGGTTCCATTTTATACTTAGTGATACTTATCATACCTGTCCTTAAAACTATGGATTGAGATAACACTAACTACCTCTTCGCTTAGCGAATTCCAATTATCAACTACTCTTACACTGAAAAAGTATTTCCTTACATCCTGCGAAGAAGTTTTCTTACGAAGCTTCAAACTATGACCTCTACTTCTAGAGCCAGCCATATCAAAATATCGATCCCTATCCACTCTATCATAACCATGAATGAATTTAAAGACTGTCACCATATCCCCCCTCAATCTTCTAGCTTCGAGTGATGGTAAGTCTAATTCCCTCAGCCTCTCATCATAACTGAGATTGCGTATTTCTGGCACCAGTTTCGTGGCATATCTTTGAACTTTTTCAAGCTTAGCTATGTGCTTTTTCAAGTGTGGATTCCAAAAGGGGGCTGCATATTCGAGTTTTGGCCTCACATAGGTTACATAAATATTTCTGAACATTTCCTTGTCCATGTGATTACCTAATTGTGATTACCTAATTGTGTTTACGGGAAAGAGCCCAAAGCTCGTATCTTCCCGTCTCCTGATCGGTTCCATTTTATACTTAGTGATACTTATCATACCTGTCCTTAAAACTATGGATTGAGATAGCATTAACTACCTCCTCGCTTAGCAAATTCCAATTATCAACTACTCTTACACTGAAAAAGTATTTTCTTACATCCTGCGAAGAAGTTTTCTTATGAAGCTTCAAACTATGACCTCTAGTTCTAGAGCCAGCCATATCAAAATATCGATCCCTATCCACTCTATCATAACCATGAAGGAATTTAAAGACTGTCACCATATCCCCCCTCACTCTTCTAGCTTCGAGTGATGGTAAGTCTAATTCCCTCAGCCTCTCATCATAACTGAGATTGCGTATTTCTGGCACCAGTTTCGTGGCATGTGTTTGAACTTTTTCAAGCTTAGCTATGTGCTTTTTCAAGTGCGGATTAAAAAAGGGGGCTGCATATTCGAGTTTTGGCCTCACATAGGTTACATAAATATTTCTGAACATTTCCTTGTCCATGTGCCTGAAGGCTACCCTTACATTTGATAAGAATGCATATGCTGCCCTTACTATGCCATTTATATGTATTTCTGGAGACAAATCTGCCAGTATGTTTACTCCTAGATCTCTCTCATTTTCTGTCTCTTGAAGTTGTACTCCAGCCACCGAGTAGTCAAGCTTGGGCCTTCTTGCACTTGTACCCATTCTCATTACCTTACATTTTGAAGTATTGAATTTCATTAGCCACTTTTCTGACCACTCATGCAGATTATTTAGATCCTCCTGAAGTTCTCTACCATTGTTCTCGTTTTTTACTTTCTTCACAATCTTTGCATCATCTGCAAACATATTCATGAATGAATTTACAGACTCTGGTAGGTCATTTACATATACAAGGAACAAAAGTGGCCCTAAAACTGAACCCTGTGGAACTCCACTACTAACTCTTCTCCATTCAGACACTGAGTGTCTTACTCTAACCCTCTGTTCCCTTCCTTCTAAATAAGTTTTTATCCATTCCAAAACATTTCCACCTATTCTAGCCATTGATTGCAGCTTCCTAATAAGTCTCCCATGTGGAACAGTGTCAAACCCTTTCTGGAAGTCTAGGAATATGCAATCTGCCCAGCCCTCTCTTTCCTGTAAGATTTGGCTTACCTCATCATAAAATTCTAATAAATTTGTTACTGTTGATCTACCTTCTCTGAAGCCATGTTGCCTCACTGACAAAAAGTTGAAGGATTCCAAGTGAAGAGAGATATGTTTCCTTAGTAGTTTCTCCATAACTTTGCAAACTATACTGGTCAAGGAAACTGGTCTATAGTTCAGAGCCGTATCCCTCCTTCCCTTTTTGAAGATAGGTATCACATTTGCTTGTTTCCAGCATCTTGGAATCTCCCCCGACTCCAGTGACTCCTTAAATATGATACTTAGTGCCACTGATATTGAGTTTGCGCATTTTTTAAGCACATGAGGGGATTTGTCATCGGGACCTGTAGCTTTATGAACATCTAAATCCATCAGCGCTTTGCATACCTCTGTGGCTGTAAGGTTGATGTTCTCTAATACCAGCCCTTGAGCTTCTATCGCTGCAATCTGAGGGGGTGGGGTATTTTCTACTGTAAATACTGACTGAAACTCCTTGTTCAATTCTTTGCAGATCTCTTCATTCGTCTCAGTGATGCTTCC